>KN838542.1:21104-56636 GCA_000827195.1 Laccaria amethystina LaAM-08-1 | reverse complement strand
AAGGTATCAACAGACAATCGCTCAATCTCGTTGCGAATTGCAAATTCAAGGGTGCTGTTGTCAATTCCATGCTGTTTTGCGCAACTTAAGACATGGCGCATTTTTACCGCAGCTGTTTTGGACGTTCGCCATGGAATGTCGCAACACACACATCTGGTCATTCTCGCCAGGTATGCGTCAGAAAAGTCGGGTGCTAATTGATAGGCCTTCCCCCTATTTCTTTGTTTTGTACCAGGTGGGGGTGCCCGTACTGTTGGCATCGAGGGAAAAAAACTGACAGGCGGTCTAAACCTTGACGTATCATTCGTGACTGTGTGGGCAAAACGTGCGATGTCAAGTTTAGTAGTAGCCACATTTAGTGGATCTGAAACGAAGACCAATTACTATGATGCAGAACCTTCTGTGATGAGATACTCGCACCGATTTCTACTTCAGATAAACTAAGTGATGTCGATGTTGCAACGTCCATCGCTCCGCCTGAATCACTTGAGGTGAGGGTGACAGCGGTACCTTCAGTCGACTTGGGGTGTGGTACATCATCAAGCCTTTCATCATCAGTAATTTCGATGACATCAATAATTTTCTGGTATCGTTCGCCTCCCATTCGGTCAGTAGGGTGGGTACGCTCGCTTTCCTGAATACGTCGATGTTCTATCCTCTCTGGCTCCGAGTCATCTATAATTTCGTCTGAGAAATCCAACCGTCGTTTGATCATGGTGGACAAGGGGCGAGTCGAATGCTTAAAAGCGTCAGAGAACAACCTGAATGCTGTGGACCGATATTGAGAAAACAAAATTTTCTTGCAAAAAGCATTCAGGCCCCAAGGAGCGACGTGTGCCAGGACTAAAGAAATTTTGAGGGGAAGTGAAGAGATGCGGTGTCACACCGTGACTGTAGAGGACGCGTTATTTACCTGTTGTTTGTGATAGTGGCAAGCTACGTAGATCAAAATCGTTCATCGTTAACTGACGCTAGAATCTACAGGATATATCTTCACCATGAATGCAGCTCGAAAATCGATAGCACGAGGTATAGTTGTGGAGACGGTTTCTCCAACAGAACTATTGCAAGTCCTGAACGGTGCTTGCTCTCCGGACCAAGCTCAAATCATGGCATCTGGAGATCGTCTCAAACAAATGTTGGACATGTTTGGAATTTTCGATTCGTTGCAAGACGTTGCGACTCAGAGGGAACTTCCCTTGCCCATCCGACAGCAGGCCATCATACAATTTACCAGGGCGGCGCCAAATCATTGGAAGTCAAGAAAGTGAACATCTCCATTTTGAAACGCTTTTCGACCTTATAAAATGATAGACTCCTTTCGGATGATCAGAGGATTCGCATTCGGAGACGTTCTATGGTCTTTCTGGATGAGGAGGATGATTCGGTCAGCAGATGCGACCATCTTTCTCCCTAGTCTTACCAAAGAGAATAGATCGCCAACTTCAATAAACTCTCCGTATCCAAAATTGCCCGCCAAGACTACCCAAATAATTGGTGAGTTCTTTAAGATTGCTGTAGGGTTTTTCATGAACCTCCTCACAGGCCCACCCTTTTAAATGATTTGCTCAATGTGATTGATTCCAACCTGCAGAAGCGATATAGTTCAATTCTTGAAGATCTTCAGAACACCTTGGTTCTGCGCAGGAGTCTTCAGCTCCTAAATGCCATTCTAAAAGAATTTGCCGGTATGAAGATGTTGAATGGTATCAAGACAATGGGCAATGTATGTCAGTTCTCAATGTGAATCAATGGAAATAACTAAAGTCCCATGCTTATGTTCGAGATCGCTGAACAACTCCGATTTGTTCTCTACGGTTATTATTCCAGGATGGCCTCAACCTTCACGGCGACGACTCTGACACCACAAACAATTGACTCACAACGGATATTTGACGATATTCTACTGTCTCACTTGGTTTACAAATGTATTGTCAAAATGGCGGTCTGGATTTGGAATAGAATGGACAAGCTATCTCTGGAAGAACGTCAATCATACCAGTCTTGGGTTTGTTTGTTTGTTTTTCAACGTGTAGGAGCTCTATGTGATTGCTCGCTGTTCTTCTGCAGCTTGAAGACCTGTTCCGAAACACTGCCGTGCAGATCAAATCTCTGACGGAACTACGTAAAACGATCGTGATTTCGTTAGGCGACGGTCTCCCAAACCAGTCTTCTCGAACAATCAAAGCCTTAACAAAACATATCCGATCCATGGGAAAGTTTTTTCGACGTATGCAACAGCTCTCGCACCAACGATTTGTGCTCCTACCGACGTGCGGTGATATAATATTATACCTATGGTCCCAAGTGGTCGAAGCAACCAGTGGTCCGCAGGAACTCATTGGGGGTAAGAAGTTGCCCAAATGGGACATGCTCATCATTCATTTTTGCCAGATTCCGATGAAGTTGCCTATCCACTCGTTTTTCTTGTTCAAGGGATGGTCCTATTCAAAGACAACCTTGCGCAATGGTCTGAAGTGCGAAAGAGCGGCGTTCATAATATCAATAGTTTGCTCCCTTACTTATTCTTTTGGATCGCTCAATAATCATTGTCACCTAGGTTTATCACAGGATTTTGTGGAGAACGCTGTTCGGCTTCTGGTCACTCGATTTATGCCCTTGAACTCGACGGATTTAGAAAACTGGATGGCTGATCCCGAGGAGTGGGCAAATACAGAAGGTAAAGAGGACGATCAATGGGAGTTCGAAATCAGAGTAAGTTCAACCTCTTTGCTTAATACAGTACTTACACGTGTTTTCAGCCATGTAGCGAACGAGTCCTGGTGCAACTTTCGAACCAATTCCCCCGGTTTGTAATTCCTTTACTGCAGACGACGTTTCAGCAAGTTGCTCGCAAGTCAAATCTTTCGTCATTTTGTTCGCTTAGACTCTTATTTGCATCCATAGCTCAACCTCCCACGGACTTAGCATCCGTCGTTCAAAAGGAGGCTCTCTATTGTGCTATTGGCCGCTGCGCGATCCGAATGAAGGACGCCATCCCCTTTGACGAATGGCTCGAGCATACTCTCGTCATTGAAGCGAGAGATACAAATCCAAAGTTTGCTCGGTCAATCCGTCATATCTTCCGCTCCCCTAACTCTTCAACAGTTATCCAATCCTCAAGAGGCGCATTGCCTGGCTTATTGGAAAATGGGTATCCGAGTCTTGCACAAGCCCCAATAACCCACAAATATGGGCTACATTAATGCACCTTCTCCAGGACCGCGGAACAGGTTCTGACGCTGTTGTTCGCTTTACGGCGGCAACCGCTTTGCGTGAATGTATTGACGTACGTCTGGCCGATTCAATATTCAGACATACCATTTAAGCGACGTCCGTAGACCATAGACTTTTCTCCCAACGTCTTTGCGCCTTTTTTGCCCACGGCTACTTCAGAATTGGTTAGGCTAATTGGTGAAGCGGAAACCTTGGAGAGCAAACGAAGAGTTGATGCCACTCTTAACACTGTTATAGAGCGATCGGATTCTCATGTAAATTATTTTCCCTGGTTCGCTCTGCCACATCTTACATGCAATTGTAGATCACCCCATTCATGGCCATCATCGCGGAACCTCTTCCACATCTTTGTTCGTTTCTCAACGTCTCAATATATTACTAATCTCACGCACGAACAGGGACAACAGCAGGAGAAGACTGGCTATTGAAAGGATCCTTATTGGTCACGGTCACAAAACTCGTCGAGGTGAACTTTCTTTGCTGCAACTGGTAAGGATGAATGGAAACCTCAAAAAAAAAACTAGGCAGTCAAAAGTGAATCAACGACATTGGGGGGCATTGTGGTTCCTCTGATTAGGGAGAGCCTATCGCCTGAGGTACTGACTATTACAATCATATTTGCGTCGTGATTCATAACCTGCGTAGGGAACAGCCCACCTCGATGAAGATGGTCTCGCTCTCTGGCTAAGTGCTCTCCGAAATACCATTACAATCTCGGCGGTAAATGGAGCTCCTGCTTTAAAGGACATCTTTCCACGTGCTATTACTTTGCTTGCCTCAAATTTGGACCTGCTGGGCAAGATTACCAGCATCATTGAATCCTATTTCCTTCTAGATGCGCCTGATATATTGAAGGTCACACTCTCCATTAAATACTCCGGGAGAGAGGCGTTGATGAGAAGTCAAATAGTCACACGCAACAGAATTGTTCCAAGCTTTTTTAGCTGCCTTGAAAAGCGATGCAGTGACATTGAATATGAAGGATATGATCATTTCTCTTAGTCTCCTTGTCCAGGTCTCTCCTCCAGCCTTGTGGGGTGAAGCCATGCACACATCAGGCCTTTTCAATCACCTATTGATGAACCTTGTTGAAGGGGAAGTACGTGGGTTCTTGATTGTGATTGACCGTAGTGGGTTTGCTTAGCTTTTGCAGGGAAACTCTCTGTTCCTTGCAGAGCACATCTACCTTTTCTCGCGTATGGTCGTGGCAGACCGTCAGCTATTTTTGCAATTGATATCCGCGGCCTCCGCCACTACTAGCCAGAAAGAGGCCTACTTGTACAACGGTTTACTTGATCAATGGTGGGGAAAGGTATTCCACTCTCAACTACCGCTCGTGATTCGCCGCCCACTACGTTTTTGTAGTTCGACAACATGAGTGAAGCACGGCATCGCAAACTTGCAGCTATGGGGATTGCATCATTGGTTTCAACAGGGAGACCTGAGGTGCTTGAGAGGCTTTCGGGGGAAATATTCAACATCTGGCTTGACGTGTTTGGAGAGGTAAAGGAAGCTCTTGCTGAAGCGACCATACCAGAAGACAGCGAGTGGGTGGCCTCCCATCTTGTTTCCAGACAATTCCGTAATGTCATTCCAAGCTTGCCCTTGGCTTCGCCCACAAGCCTTAAACGCTATTGGGAATTAGACGAACCTTTAGGTGCATATTATCAGGGATCCGAAGGTACTCCGGAGTACGAGCGTCGCAAAGTGGTTTGTCAACTTACTGTTCGTCGTTGTAACAAATCTAACACCTAGAAAGGTATACGAGTGCGACCCAGTACGTACAACCCAGCTCAATGTCTACGTTTCTGCACGTTTGAGAGAGGCGGAGGGAATCTGCGGACCCGGACTTTTCGAAAGTTTCCTGAAAACCACAGATCCGACGGTATTGAAGCAAATCCAGGATGCGCTTCTTCAAACATGAGTAGTAGCTACATCCATATCATTTTATTTACTAATCAGCACTTCAATTGTTCCTTTACCACTCTCGATAGACTCATTATGTAATCATTAGTTATATCGTACTCCGTGGTTGAAAACTGACTTCATTCTGACAACGCTGACTCGCTGTAGCTTCCCATCGAACCTGACATATCGGTAATCATATCTAGATCACTACTAAACTCACATTCACTGTTTGGGTCACCCTCAAAGACCTCGACGGAAAATCTCTCTGCCCTTTTCACATCCGCTCCACACCGTATGCACTCCCAATTTTGACCATTTCCAGCTTCGTCGACAGCCCATATCATGCGCTCAGCAATACAATGATAGCAGTAGATATGTCCGCAAGAAGTCACGTAGGGTGTAAATATTGGGAAAGATGGAGGTTCCAGAGGCTCAGCCGGAGGCAGGCCAGCTGTGGAGATTGCCAACACAGTAAACATGTTTGCCGGTTCAGATAGGTTTGGGTTGAATGAGGCGTTCTCTGCACAAACACCACATTGATCTTCTGGTAACGACCAAAATTTCCCTCGCGTTCGTTGCGCGCCGATTGGAAGGCTTTTCGAATCCTTTGCGATGCCGAACATGCCGCGGGCCTTTTCCGGTAAGAGGGAGAAAAGATACGTGAGGGACGCGTTTGACGCTAGACGATAAAAGCGGCGCCGAATTGACCGAGCACTCAACAAAGGGAGCAAGAAAAGAAGGAACTCCTAATTTACATGCGTCAACATCAATACAACATGGATGTGCGATGAATTACCGTAAACGCATGCCACACCATCTGTCGGTTCATAAACTCGTAACTGACGTCTCGCTTTACGGATCTTCTAGCTGGAACGAGTTTCATCTTGAGGAATCTATCAGCGAGTGTGCGGTATCTATTTGATGTATGGATTGAATAGCGTAAGGCACATCGCTCATCAACTTACTGGCCACCCCAGAGAAACGCAACGAAGTTCATGAGCCCAAGAAGCGTGTGTGCTGATTCGAGTAAGTTTAGGATATTCCAAGCTTTTCTGCGTTGATCCGAAGAAGGGGCATCGGGCCAGGCGTGCGAAAGAGCATAAGAGCGTAGTCGGGAGTGAACATAAGGCACAATTAGCGTCAAGAAAATATGAAAAAGCGTGGTTCTCCGGGGTAACCGAGAAGCTGAAATATGACGAATTCAAAGAATGGCTGGGTGAAGTGATCATGACACTTACAAGAAAGGGTATGGGAGGAAGTAGAAGGGACAAGAAATTTGAGGTCCTGAAGCTTGGCGCCATAGCTGGCGCCAGTATTCCATACGGAAAACTTGTAAAGAGTGAGTTGAATGAGCAGGGTCAACTCGAGCTCAAACTTGGCTCTTAGTGAATTCTGGTGGACATAATGAAAAGTTGAAGCAAGGTCGACAGCGTATGGTTACGTTTATGAGCGACAATGCCTTGTTAATGGGCTCCTGCAACAGCTGAACGAGCTGCTGATCAAGTAGCTCAGAGTCGAGCTGGCCAACACGAATGACGCGAGGGTTCACAGTGGCTGAGGCACAGATAGCGGTGGTGATGGAGGACAAGTGCGGTTGGGCGCTGTTCCAAGCGTTCTCCCAGGCATTTAGCATGGCTTCAGACTTTGTTCAGACTGGCTTAAGACTGGAGTCAGGCGGCCCGCGTGGGCCGCAAAAGACAAGTTTAAAGGCAGCACGTGATATTAAATAACTATTCCTTTATTCATCAACATGGCAGAGGCTCTCCAGCAACTGATATTGGATTCCCTTCAGTCAGGAGGTTTTATAAATGATACCAGGTCCTTAATCCTACCAGACAAAGCACAGCCAGCAGAATCTCATGAAGATCAAATTACCATCTTGAGCGCCCTCAACTCCCTCTCCAGCCGTGAGGTAATTATTTGCCTACTATCGTGCCATCCAACCTTCTTCATATAAATCCTTTTAGATGGTCAAATATGACACTCATGATGTTTCTTCTCATGTATTGACACCTGAAGGTGCTCAGATTGTAAAGGATGGCTCCCATGAAGCACGAGTCTGGTCCGCCCTTTCGCTTAAAGGTCAAGGGACCCCCATTACGCCAGTACAACTCAAGGGCATTGTCGGCGACGAAGCTTCCAAGGTCGGACAAGGTCGAGCTTTTAGGAATGGCTGGATCGGTAAAGAAGGCAATGGACTTATCAAGCTTGTTGGTTAAAATTTAATATCCCCTGCCACACTTTCGACTGAATTAATTTACTGCAGGTGCCAGAAATACAGGATGCTACCCAGATTGAGCTGCAAGAGGTGGCGTCTACCGGATCATTAAAGGCTGGCGAAAAAATCCTGGCGGACCTGAGAAAGAGAAAGCTAATTGTCCTCAAGTATGCATACTTGACCGCACACGCGATCGTCAATCACTGATCGATTCTAAGGAAAGGCCAGTGGTTCACAGTCCATAAAGGACCCCAGTTCAGCACCTCGACTGCCAAACCAGAGACTGACGTTACGGCTGACATGCTCACATCGTTCGTTCTATAATTGATTTTCGGCCCTCTTCCGGCTTATCGCCTTTTCGGTATGTAGAGGATCCTGGAAAACTGCGACGTACAAGAAATACAACTTTGAAGCCGAAGGCATCCCTACGACTGGCGGCGCTCTTCATCCGCTTTTGAAAGTACGAGAAGAGATTCGCAACATTTTCCTAGAAATGGGGTGGGTGTGGGTAACAAAAGAGTTCTTGCCACTTATCGATCCAAGGAATTGACAGCTTCGCAGAAATGCCCACACAGTCTTTCGTCGAATCTGGCTTCTGGTGTTTCGATGCGCTCTTCGTTCCCCAACAACATCCTGCGAGAGACTTACAGGATACCTTTTATCTTTCAGGTACGTTCAGTGACTAGGTTCGTGACTTGATCCTTTGCTGACCTCATTGACAGATCCAAAGCAGTCGCTTGATCCGGAGCCAGCCTATTATCAGCGCGTTTCAGAAACTCACCAATACGGAGGGTTCGGTTCTGTTGGATACCGCGCTCCGTGGTCCCATGAAGAATCGCGTAAACTTCTTCTGCGCACCCACACCACAGCCTCTTCAGCGCACATGCTCTATAAACTTGCTGCTAAATGTCGAGAGCCTGAAGGCGACGGGGGCGCCACATCCTCCCCTGGATCCGTCAAAATTTTGAGGGAAAAAGACGACGGCTTTAAGCCTGCCAAGTTATTTAGCATTGACAGGGTATTTAGAAACGAGACGATGGACGCCACTCATTTGGCTGAGTTTCATCAAGTGGAGGGTGTTGTAGCTGACCGTGACCTGACGTTGGCCGACCTTATTGGTGAGTTCACCTCAATTGTCACCTTAGTTTCTCTTACGCATATTGTGAACCTCGTAGGGTTCATGAGAGTATTTTTCAGAAAAATGGGCATTGAGAAAGTGAGGTTCAAACCAGCCTATAACCCGTACACCGAGGTAGGTAAATGCTAAACTTCTTCATTGAACTCATAATGAAGGAGATGTCTAGCCTTCTTTGGAGATCTTCGCATTCCACCCCATGCTAAATCGGTGGGTGGAAGTGGGGAATAGCGGAATGTTTCGCCCCGAAATGTTGGAGCCAATGGGATTCCCAAAAGATGTTCGTGTACATGGATGGGGTTTGAGTTTAGAGCGCCCAACGATGATCCGGTCAGCACCCAACTTTCACCATTTTCTACCTATTGACAAGAACTTAGCTATGGAATCAACAACATTCGCACACTGGTTGGACATAAGGTGTCCATAGAAGGCATTGAGCGTTCCCCTGCAGTGATGTTTTAGAAGCGAGAATATGTCATTGTCAAGGAAAGTAACACTGTATTTAAAATGAAAACACTGCGGCATTCTTTCGTGATCCAAATGTATAAACTAACGCCTGACTCATAAAAAGACCTACAGTGATCCCGATAGTGACCGCAATCATAGCCCCTCCAATGTCAATACCATTGCCATTGGCAGTGATCCCTCCGGCTTGTGACAGCCCTGACTAGTGAGAGGGGATACAAATGAGTGCCATGAGATGCTGGATATGTCGGAGGGAAAGCATACAGGAACCAAAAAGAGCACCCCGGTCACCATCGACGTAAAAGCAGTCCCGCCCATCTTGCGCGAATATACATTGCCCAGAAGGCCGACTGTGAAAGCACCAATGGCAGAAACTACATCCGAGCGGTTGAAAATATAATGGTTCGCAATTTTGTTGGATGCGTACGAGAAACAGGATATGATGACCATGACGGGCAGCTGTTTGCTTCTCAGAGGTTGGAGATTCGCAAGCGACGACAACGTCGAGAATATCGGAACAATTATTGCGGCAGTCCAGGTTGGGAATGGTTGCAGATACAAAGGAAAAAATTTGGGTCGATAACAACCGTCAATGATGTCCTGTTGGCTAGGAAGGACGTTATGCGAGAAGGTCCAAGTACCGATCAAAGGGATGGAGTTAGCGTCCGTTCCGTTGTCAGAGACCCAGGTGCCAGTCAAAGAGACAGTAGAGCTGAGACTGGCAGCCAACGCGTCCAGCTGACGACGAGTTTGTGGATCGAGAAGGAGGTAGAAATCGTTCCCGATTTGCAATCCAAAACCCTGTAGGTATCACATACGTTAACAGCTAATAACATCAGATAGAATGAACATCACCAGAAATAAGGTGTAAATAAGAGCATAAACCATTTTTACGCTTCCACAGACGATATTTTTTGACGCGAGTTCCAAAGAACTGCTGACTAGAAAGAAGTCAACACCATCGACTTTTTGAAGAAAGAGTCCAACGGACGAATTAGATACCCAGGCAAAATGCCGATAATGCCTGAGGAAGAGATTGCGGTGTAACAGAAAATCCGGCTACGAATGCTACTCAGGCCTCGAGCGACGAAAGATACGAAGATCGAAATGGTGATCCTATACCTAGGGCTCAGCATCCAAAAATGTGGGGTGGGAGAGAACACTTGCTCGAAAACGTTTGCATATAAAGCACTTTTATTTGCAACACAAAGCTGTAAGACGGCAAGTAGAAAGGCAGCCGCTCCTGCAATCCACATATCAAGAAACGAACCACCAAAAGCCAGTGGACAAATTAGCGCCGATAGGCAGAACGCCAGAAAACATCGAAAGAAGATGGAATACAAAGGAGGGGTTTGGAGAAGTGACTCGAGTTGTTCGGTGGCTTGCTTGGCGCTGGTTTCATCGTGGACCACGGAACGATATATAAGGTGTACCTTGTGGAGAGCTCCAAGTGAGAGTCGACCACCACATTTTATGAAGTGCGTTTCAGAACATCCCAGATCCTGATCGCCAAAAGAGCAGATAACGACCCCAGGAAGATGTATAAATTCGGCTTCGACCTCAAGAATGCGCGCAGCGGCGACTAGTTGTGATTCAATCCTATGTGAAGGGGCACCGTAGGTCATCAAGGCTCGTGCAAGCTTCAAAAGAAATTCCTGTCTGTCGGTCATTGCTGGATTGAGTTGTCAAATGTACTGGATGAAATAAAAAGAGCCAACGTACATGAAACATTGAATTCGATTCTAACGCGTTGAAGATGCTTCCGTCGTGTCCTATAATCCATTTGCCGGAGAGCGTTTTTCTCGAGATCGTCTTGGTCTTCAAGCTGCCTTACCTTCACACCTGTAACGCGGGGGTCGTCTGGGTCGAGAATATCGGAACCCAAGGAGATCATTGAGTGCATTGAATCGTTTCGTCGCATATCTCTCAAAGCACTAGAGTAGCCATAATCGTCGTCCGATTGTGTCGATCCTTGACGATTCATATTTTCATTTTGGCTGGTTGCTTGGCGACTTCTGGATCGGTCTAGGGCGTACCAGTCCATCATGTTGGAGAGGATGCCACGCCTTTTGTGGGCACCGTATTCTTCCATGTTACTTTTGTCTTTCGGGTCGTAGACTTGAACATCGGGTGTGCCTCGAAAACTGACATTGCGGGGGATTGGGTTGAAATTGAATGACCCTGTGTAGGCATATTGTGGGGGCGTAATGTCGTATGGGTGTTCATAAGAGGAAAGTGAGTACTTTCTGTACGTATGTTCATTCTGATTTTTATCTAGCGGCAGGTGGGGATTGGGAACGCCCACAGGGATGTTGCTGACGCGTCGGGGACTTGGTGGTTCATTTGCTGGATGGTTATCTGGGGTGGAGTCGTATTCAGTGATTGGAAGTTCTTGCATGCTCGATGGTCAAGTGCTGACGTGTGAGGAGAATGATGTTAATTTCAAACTAACGGTAAACGATTGTAAACATGAATAGGCTTCTATTTTTTCAACTCAAACACGGCTTGGATATCCATCGTCTCCTCCATACTTGGCGTCGCGTTCTTCTACTGCATCTGTTACCACCTCTTTTTGTACTTGAATTGAATGAACACTTGTTGTTGCCAGCGTTTGTGATTGATTTTCCATTCGGAAGGTGTTTCCCTGTGTCAAAAAAAATTATTATCCGTAAAAAGTTGAGTTATGCTACTGACCTGGGAGCTGACTTCCACCGTTCCGGTGTTCATATTCTTGATTGAAATGCGAGCGTTCAGGGTGTCAAGCAATGTCTATAACAGCGATTGAGAGTAGATTCCAAGAACGAGCAAGTTACTCACGTTGGTGTAGATCCTGCCCATAGGGTATGCAAACATGGCGTAGAGGTTGGTGTTACGATGAAGCAAAAAACTAAAGAGATCTCCCAGTGCGAATATCGAGACGAATAAACCAGTTTGGACTGCACCGCGAATCAGTCGGTTAATGATTGTATCAGTTCTGCGGAAACCAGTCCTGGAACGGCCAAGCACAAAGGAGAGAACGACTGCACACCAAATATAAGCGTCTAGTTGTTTTAACATTATTTCGGCTTACAGGTGATGATGAGATCAGCACTTGTCTGGAATGTCAACCAGCAAGTGACGAAAGGATTAAGAGGAGCGAATTTGGCGACTCTGTTCATCAAATAAAAAGGAGAAGGACATAGGAACGGAGACATACTCTCGGAGTATCCCAGAATAGATGCCCGCGTACACACCAAAGATGAAACCTAGGACGCTCAACAAGCCAATCAAACCGACGAGAATCTTGTTCTTCGTCAACATCAAGACACTTGAAGGCCAAAAAAATGAATAACTTCTTTGTATGCAATAATCAGATACACACCGATGTCCCAAAAAAAATTGAGTAACAATGGCAGCGCAGGATGTCGCAACAGCCGTGAACGGAATGGTCCACGAGACGACTGTAAAACGTTAGTTCGATTGACGAGGCCAACAAGCATCAAAGGCAGAAACCTTACCGGCAAGGCTAGCAGGATTATCGTAGTTGGTGACGCTGAGCAAAGAAAAAAAATCATAATGAATTTTCGCCTTGGATATGAACGTAACACCTTACCAAAGTTCCCAACCCGCATACACAGCTCTACGCGGTACGTCAGACAAAGTTCGACAATACGAGGGGAATAAACACCTACACGGCACTATGCACCGTATCCAGGACGAACAGGGCGCCAACAACAGACCTATATGTGAGGTAAAACATTTTTCAGTTATCGAGGAGCAGCGAGAATGTAGTACTTTATCCAGAGAGGATCATTGAACTCTGCGATGCGAATTTAGTCGCATTTCAGGAGAATAAAATATCCATTGCACTTACTTGTGTTGCGATAGACGATAAACTGGTATGTCACTAGACCATAGAGGTAGGTGTTGACTAAAGGATTGTCGTCAGCATTTCGTGCTAGCCAATGAAATTAACGCGTACAAAACAATCCCAGTAGGAGGACACCTTTGTGTAGAGAGGTAGGTAAAAGGCATGGCTTATAGAAATGGGTAAGTCACCAATAACCAAATCGTATGCGCCCATTCTGTTATATCAAAGGAAGGAGGTAGGAAATGGGAAAAGGTGAGGACCTTTCTGTCAGACGATCAAGTTTAATACCTAAGCGAGGCTCCTCATTTTATAGTGAAGTTCCATATCAGAGATCGCCGTCGGTCCTGAATTCCTGGCGAATCGGTGTTTGAGGGCCTACATAAAAAAATTCAATTGCCTTCAAGTCAGACCAGTGTTTACCAGTGCCAGACTCAGCAACACTAGTACGACTGGAGAAGTGTAGGCGGAAAATCAGGGAAGAATGAGGTAAGTGACCCTGAAAGAATTTTCCTTGAACTGATAAGTGCTGTTGCTTTACGATGGGCTGATACCAAGTGACAGAAGTCTTCCTATGGAACGGAGTGTTCTCCCAAAGCTTGGCCGAGTAAATTCTGACCGCCAAACGCAACGCCTTATTAGGTGTTACAGCTGATTGCAAAACGATAAGTAGACTCGCCAGCCATTCGTTCTGAGGGTTCTTGATTTGTTTGTCATTTGTTGTGGCTTTGTTGTGGCATCAAACATCAGGCGGACTGTGAAAAATAGTTTCTGAACGTAGCTTGCAGTGTTTGAAAGAAACGGTTGGTCACGAGCCTACGATAAGAGTAGACCGCCGTGCCAATTTCATTGTTTGTTTGTGGAGCCAAATATTCTAGATCTGGGCCGTTGGTGGAGTGTTTTTTTTGTAGCCCTACTATAGTCAACTCACACCTCCGTGAGCAAAAATAAGAGACGGATCCTGGTCATCACACAAGGGAGCGGACACTGATCTACATTAACCGAAAGGTTTCCACTTCGAACGGATTTTTTGGAGCTTCTGACAACTAAACAAAATCACAAAGCAGAGCGTTGTGATATCTGGTCTATCGACAACTGGAATTTAAGGTCTGTCGTTTTGCAAGAACGAACTTGTACGCGAGTCCCTCTTAGATTTCTGTCCAAGAAAAGTAAAGTATGTGTGGGCGGTTGACATTGCTCGCTACCCTGATGGAATGTGATCGAAATATAACCAGACAACAGCAGACAACCAACATGGGCTATGTAAGTTTACCCTTTTAACTCGACCCTGGCCATTTCTGATCATTCAGTTCATTTTTTTCATGAAGAATAATCAGATGTCTTCAGATTCTTACGGTAAGGTATCCAATGGAAACGTATGTGGATCCAAACCACAAAAGAGTGAGCCTTGAAAATGTGGTCTCGTTCCCGGACGAGACTAGTCTGACTAGACACCGTGACAACGACAGACAATGACACGACACATGATTCATGCATGTGCCAGTTAGATTAGTTGTACAGTCGTTTGCATGTATAATTGCCGCTCCATTTTTGTTGAACGTGCTGGCAGGTGATGGTGCCTTACAGCAGATCCCGGTCCCAAGAATCCCGCACCCGTATGTACATTTTGGTTAGCATTTTGAAGCATAAAAACTCCTGCAATGTGACCCTTTGTCGATTCAAGCTCAATTTTGAGGATGATTTGGGGACGGAAGGTGGGCTGGAAGAGAAGGTGGTCGGCGGCATCGTGTTGCCGTTGATGGCCACCACAAGGACAAACATGGTTTTTGTGGCAATTAATCATGCAAACGACTGTATATAGAATTCATGAAAGCCAATAAATGGAACTTTCAAAATTTCAAGGGTCTTACTGTATTCCAACAAATATTAATCTAGCCTTGTGCTATGTGCTTGAGTATTTTCTAAGCGTTTTGAGCAAAACTGACGCAACAAGAGTGTTTTGTGTCGTCGTAGGTATTAGTTCGATGTCGCCATATAAGTATGCATACATAGTAAGCACTGTCAGAAATTTTGGATGACATGTCAGATTGCGATTAGTACCCTGCACAAAGCCTTTACGGAGCTTGGTCGGATTCCGACTTTCGTCCACGGCTTGTGACACGCTATAAAAACCCTGCATCCCTCAAGGCTGCTTGAACCCTGCGCTCCTGAATCAATAACTGTGAGATTTCTTCACGGCGAGGATTGGAGGGGTCTAGGGGTAGCATGGTGTCAGTTTCTTCGGCATCGAGATGAGATGCCCCTTCCTCTGCTCTAGACGCGCTGTGGGATGCATCTCCTTCCTCGCTCTGGCTTGCTGTTCTACTGTTACCAAAACCAAAACCTTGTTGAAGGAGTGCAATTCGTGAGATTCCGCGCAGACCAAAGGTTTGTTCAAAGCGCGAAGCGCCAGGGGCATTAACGCTGATCGGAATGGGACGGCTTGAATCGCGTTGAGAGGCGAGGATGCTTCGTTCCCAACGCTTCACGCGATGAAACCCAAGGAAGGAGGTAAGAAGAATAAACCAGCCTGAAAAAGGCTAACTTGGCATTTGAGGGTCCAGTGAATGAAGGGATACAACCTACCAACTGTCATTAGAAAGAAAGACAACCACTCTGTGGTAGCATCACCGACTATCGCGCTTGCTCGATCTGCCGTCACACCAGTTCTTGAAGGAACCGTGATGGAGTTATTGATTCCATGTGCGGCGTAATATGCATCAGCATCTGCTGCTGATGCAAAGGTTGGATGAGGTTTCCATTCGCTCCATCCACTATCCCCACCGTTTCCATCTACATCATCCAATCTGCCCCTCAACGCAAATCCGTATTGGATGAGGGTCACACCCAACCCTGCGCGAGACCCCAAGCGGGCGGCATGGCTCGTATGTAGCAGATAGGTCAAAAGGAATCCAACGAATTGGAATGATATCGACACAAGCATGTTCCAGCAAAATGAGAGGAGGGATCCAGTTGGGAGTGAATCCACGATCATCTCACCCATAGAACCTGGGGAGGAGGGCGCATGAACAGTCGTCTCCCAATAAGGAGGGACCGCGTCTGCTTGGGCAGAAGCGTAAGAAGGTGGTGCTTCTCGCCTTGAATCCTCAGGTACCAGATAGGCATCATCACCTAAAATATCAGATCAGATACACCAACAACGAAACCGAAGGTTCCGCTACGTGCCGTCTTGCAGAACCACAGGGGCAGCTGGCTTGGCCGCAACATTTGCGAAAACCCCATCATTATTTGTACCACCACCAATGGGACCGGCGGGCATCCTTGAATTGAGGGGCCAGCGTTCGAGATAGTGGGAAGGTAGCAAGGAGGCGGCAGCTCTTTTGAACCAGATTTGGCGAGGCCCAGGGCTCGAATCAAGGTTGAAAGCAGGGATGAAACCGTTGGAATTTCCTATATTGTTTGGGAGGGCACTCGAAGATAACTGTGGGGGGGAACCTGGAGGCGGGTAGTCGTAGTCGACGGACTCAAAGTCATACGCTCCTAGTATATGTGGTCGTGGGGCTAGGGGTGAAGAAGGACCAAGATGAGGGTTCAAAGGGCGAGACTCTGTGTGATTGTGTAGATCGTCTTCCTCGTCTTCTGCGTAGTCGAACGCTGCTTGCATCTCGACCTCCATGCCATGATCGGCTGGCCTGGGATTGGGAAGGGGAGCATAGCGATTGGACATGGGCTGTGTCCAAGAAATTAAACAAAAGGTATACTTACGACGTACGTGCTTTCCTTATGGTGGCATTTGTTTTGGCAACTTTGTGTTCAGAATTAACCTGAGTTAACAAGAGTTAACTATATGAACGTCCTTGTCCTCCTCGCTTTTCTTTCCTCCGTTGTCGCCCAATCCTCCTTCAAAGTCCACCACCGTATATTTCACCCATCTTTACAACCTTTTCCATACGCGGAGCGTGGAACATTGATCATAACAGGACACTCTGCAACCCTCCAGCCGTCGCCCTCAATCCTAGACGACTTTGCAGCATTCTTTGATCTGTTGCAGTCGCTGGAGAGCCCCGAACATGCATTGTATCAGGTTGCGTTAGGAAACGCAGGAGACGGTCAATGGGACTTTTCCTCTGTTAAAGTGGTCCGTCTCATCATCTTAAGTCGGTGGTTTGATAGATAACCTCAACTGGACAGTGCCATCTTCATACAATATCCACGGATTCTTTTCATCTACACTTCCATGACCATCTATCCACCGAACCGTTCGCTTTGGATTACTTTGTCTCCCCGACGCCTCACGATGGATCATGCCCACAACTGGCCAAGCGGAAAGGAAAAAGTCAGGCAATATATACCTCCCCTTTCCACGCGTTCACGACAGGCGGGCTCTCATTGAATACTACTTTTTTTTTGAAAAAACCCACCGCTCCTCCCCTGTCAGTTATTGCATCATATTCTTAAATCAGGCAATCGCTAATGCTCCCTATACCAGGCCTGAGCTCCGCACCCCGCCTCCTTTGACACCAGAGGGCGAAGTTGTTCAACCTGTTCCTGAAAGGTCTTTTCTGCAAAAGTACTGGATGTATCTTGCTGCTGTCCTGGTTGCGTTGCGTACGTGGCACATCTGCTCTCCCCACAGTTGACTGACACAACCTTCGTAGTACTATCTGGCGGCCCCGAAGAAGAACAACCGCGACAAGGTGGTAAATAATTCCAGAAGCTTTCGGGGTTTGTATGGTTTCTCTACCACGCGGAACAAGACTATAGCATGATATAGACATGTTCATTCCAATCTTGTACATTATTTCTATTCTGCAACGGGTCTCTCTAATATTCCTCGTTCGTCCATGCTTTTTGCATCCGCTTCTTGAAGGGTTCTAGGGTGAATTCAAGTGCAGAACAAGGGAAGCCGATCTCGAATTTCTCGAGCACCAAAGGATGCAAAATGCCTAATTGCCCAATCTGAACATCACCTTTCACGGCTTCGTCAACAGACGGTAGACCTGTGCAATTACTTGGGTCGGGACGATAATAAATCGTAGCCGCCCTACCCGGGAAGAACATATCATCTGAATTGACTATATGAGTACATCAAAGAACGAAGAAGGGGAAGGACATACCACTTGCTTCCCTGATGTAGTACCCCGTCCTTGACTTATCGTCTTTACTTCCGATGCGTGGGATGTCAAGCATTTTCATGACACGATCCAGCATGCCATGTACGATTTCAAAGCCAGCAGACTTATTGCACCAGACTGCAGCAGCGTGTCTTTCATTTCGAGCCTGCCGCTCTCTTGAGACATCCTTGAAAACGACATCGGACGTTTCAAAAATCTTGATTGGCAAAGCGTGCGAGCGGTTCTCTCGAATAGTTTTGAGGAGTCCTGGTATAAGGGATGTGCGGACAACCTGGAATTCAAGCGTTTTGGGGTTCGCAATCTTCACTGCCGTCTTTCCGTCATCCCGATGATTCAGCCACTCAAAATTTTCTTCATGCGAACACTGAAATAAATTAGATCATCCTTTAGAGATGTGGTGCATGAGATCTCACAAGAATTAGCGGGAGAACTTCAACCCATCCTGCTAGAGCCCATTCCAAGCGAACGACATCACTCAGCTTGCTGATAGCTAGCGGTTGTGCAACAGTATTTGTGGACGGAAATTTATCAGGAAGATTATTAAACCCATAAGCGATAGCAGCGTCCTCCATGATATCACACTCGTGCAGTATGTCTGGCCGGATAGGGGGCACATCTACCAAGATCTCGTCGAGGTTGGTCGGAGATACCGAGGCGTGCAGCGACATACGCTGCAAGAGTGCAGAGACCTCCGACGAGGTGAGAGAAAGACCAGTACATGAGTTTACATACGATGCGCGGGCCGTCCTCTTTTGGTTGGAGATGTTCGGGGAGATGTGACTTTGACCGTTAGCTGAGACGACCTTGACGGGTTCGATGCTGGAAGGTGGCTTAACGAAAGCTAAAGTCTAGCGGGGAGAACGTACGTATAGGGCTCCTCACAGTACTCTGAGAACATCGTTGACACAATGTTCACGACAATGTCTAGTTTTGTCTGATCTGTCGCTGTTACATCGATGAAGACATTCCGGGTGTCAAGAGTGATTTTACTATGCTCGGAGTTGATGATGGGGGGCATAGATAGAACTCGATCCTGGGCGTCGTAGATAATGGGATAAACGGGAGAGTCGCGAATGATGGGCAAATACTTTGCAAGGTGTTTTTCAGACTGTTTACCTGTAAATCGACGGCAATTTTACGCTAATCATAGAAACATACCTCATATACAGTCATTAACTCTTCTGCGGTGTAAGATTTATCTTTTCCAAGAGGTATAAATTGGATATCCTTTGGGGCCCTTGCCTCGTATCGAAATGGTGCCGTCAGCGTATCTAAATCGTGCGTGCCAACCGCAACAAGCTGTCGCCTTCGACAGATATTTTGATGAAGTTTGTCTTGGAGATCCATGAAAGATGCGTAAGAGCGAGGGGTAAAATTGACATTCCGAAGAATGGCACACGCAAACAACGGTCGTATTTTTGATGTCTGAATTTTACTGGTAAGTATCCAAACTGAAACTGGATCTACTTCTTGCACTTACTTCGGGAGAGATAGAAGCAGTGAGAAGGGCAGACTCTCCGCCTGGTGGATACACCAGTTTGTATAACGGTGCTTCTGATTTGCCGAGGAAGACTCGGAGAGCACGAGCGATGCCTTCAATGCAAAGGAGGTCGTATCTGGGAGGATCTGAAAATAAGCTATCAGAGAGGAGGTTCAGAAACAGGACCCGCACCTGTTTGCAGGTACTTCTATTTTCAATTGCTGCTGATGATATGAGTATTTCGTGCGGATGGACGAATCAAGTTGACGTACAGGACGCTCGGCAGGCAGACCTTTCCTGATCGCCTCTTGTACTTCGTCTGTCGTCTACAGCAAGTTAAAATGTGTGAAGCTGATATGCTAATGGTGAGAACACACATCCTCATCTAACTCCAATCCATAATCGAAACAGAGTTGGTCGAACTCCTCAGTTGCTAGTGGAAAATGCGAATCAGATCAGATCAAGGCTTGGAAAGATATTGAGATCACTGTATTTCTGGCCGAGTCTCTCCCAAAGATGAGCCTTATCGACAGCTACCGTTGGCATTATGGGGATTTGTATAAGATTGAATTGTTGTCTGTAGGCAAGTTTCTTTGATGCTTGCCAAGGGTCCTTTTACGTAAGTCTTAAGTCGATGAAATATCTCGCCTTGCTCAGTGGCGGCAAGGACAGCTGCTACAACCTCCTCCACTGTGCGAAGAATGGGCACGAACTTATAGCTGCAGCGTCTTTAGCACCAGAGTCCGGAAAAGGTTCAATTCCATTAGGTGGCTTCGTCACCGATATTTATCTCACTCAGTTGCAGAGGAACTTGACTCGTATCTCTATCAAACCGTTGGGCAAGATGCTATTGAATTTGTTGCACGCGCTTTGCAAGTGCCTCTATATCGTCGAGTGATAACTGGCGGAGCTTTAGAACAGGGATTGGAGTACGGTAGTCGGGACCCAACTCATTTGGGTGGTGTTGAGGGTGATGAGACCGAAGACTTGTATGCACTCTTGGCAGAGGTGAAAGTGAGTCTTGACAGTCCAAAACACTTCTTCGACTTATATTTAAATAAATGTTAAAGGCTCATCACCCCAACATTGAGGGAGTTTCCGTTGGCGCAATTCTCTCAGATTACCAGCGTGTTAGGGTGGAAAACGTGTAAGTTCCTCGCTTTACTTCGCCATTCGAGGTCACTCATCAAAATAGAGTAGCTGCCAAAGGTTGGGTTTGACTCCGCTATGCTATCTGTGGCAAAGGGATCAGGGAGAGCTGCTCACTGAAATGATCGATGCTGGAATGGAAGCCATAATAATCAAAGTCGCAGGCATAGGTCTTACAACCGAACATCTTGGGAAGTCTCTTGCACAGATGCGGCCAACTCTCGTGGAACTTGTCTGTTGACGAAAACTTGCTTAAATAATTGCTAATTGATGAACACAGAATTCCCTATACGGCTCACACATTTGCGGGGAAGGAGGTGAATATGAAAGCCTGACACTCGATTGCCCTCTATTTAAGCACAGGATTGTTCTGTAAGCGATCAAGTTGATTTACCTTCCTATGTCCTAATATCTTTACAGCACCGAGGTTGAGACTGTTATCCACGCCGACAACGACTTTGCAACCGTGGCTTTTCTTCGCATAAAGAATGCGAAACTGGAATTCAAATATGTGGATTCAGATTTTTACATTCACATGCCGCAAAGAATTGAGGATGGCTTTCTTCAAATTATCGATGCGGTACAGGTGTCAGAAAGGCTAGAAGCGAAAAAGGTTCCTATGACGCCTTTCTCAGTCAATTTCAGTGTGAATCCAATGTACCCTGTTACCAGCAAGAAGCTAGACCCCTGGGTTTTTGTTAGCAATGTTCAAGCAGAGACGGATAAAGGCATCCCTGTCGAGGAAGAGGTGGTGCGGTGTTTTAGCATTCTTAAAGGTAAGCCTTCGTCTGACGTGATTTGATGTGACTCTAAAACCGTTCAAGCTAATCTCGCCAGTCATGACCTCCAGTTGACAAATTGCGTCAATATCAACATTTTCTTATCGTCAATCGAATTATTTGGACGCGTTAATGCCGTTTATTCGAAGTTTTTTGGTGCCAGCCCTCCAGCGCGAGCTTGTGTAGCAGTTGACCTTCCTCAGTCTTGTCGAGTCCGACTAGACTGTGTTGCTCTCGACGAACACGCGCCAATGGATCGTCAAGCGCTCCACGTTCAAGCTCTTAGTTATTGGGCTCCCGCTAATATCGGTCCGTACTCGCAAGCGATCAGGGTTTGAATCTATTTGCTGCAAGTGGGTCTTCTCACTCAACTATCGTTAGGCCAAGGAACGCATTTTTATATCGGGCCAAATCGGGCTTATCCCCGGTCAGCTTTCCCTGCCATTGCCTCCCTCTCTTGCAACAGAAATGGCTCTTTCCTGCCAGCATGTCCGACGAGTAACCGACGCACTGAGGAACAGCTCTGGCGGCGGCTGGGTTGGGTACACACAACTAGAAATATATTGGCTCCAGGACATTCATAACATTCCATCGATCAAGGAAGGCCACTCTGCAACCAAGGTGGGATATCTGCACACTTTGACACGACCTGCTAACGGCTGACCAGGTTGCTGATTTTCCAACGTTGTTTATCGTCGTCAAGGCACTGCCGAAGGGCGCCATGGTAGAAAAGCAAGTGATCCTTCATACAGGACGTTGCGAAGTAATCGACGAAGACGATGGTGAAATGTCGATACAAGATCGACAGCCCGTTTATAAGCAAGGTAAACCAATAGTTATTCGTGTACTTCCAGACGTTTAACGTGGGCCTGCTGACAGACCATTTTGTGCTATCCAATGGCGCTGCGTTGAGCTTAGAAGTATCGTATTTAAATGGTGCAAACTCGATGTGTGCGATTGTCTACGGAAGAGGAGGTAAAATGCTCGCTTTTTGTGTCAAAGATGGAAGTTTATAAATCCATTCAAAGAGCCAAACCACTTGCCATTGCAGGTCCAAGAAACGTTGAATCTTTCTCTCGCTCTTACCCATGCATTGTCGCTGCGATTATTCTACCTCCCATCACGAGGCGCCGCATGTAGGCCGTTCTTTTTGGTCATTTGAATAAACAGTAACCCATCGCTTATCAGTGGGAAGTATCAGTGAGGCGCTTTTCGGTGAACAGGATCTTCCGCCGATTACCCACATCCCGTGCCGATGTATATCGGGTATAGAGAAACAGGATTGGGATTTTGCCTTCTGTTTCCTTGGGATTTAGAACTCTTTGTCATACGGGACCAGGCTGTTTGTATATTACTCTACAAAGCAATGCATTACAAATTGAAACATAAACGGCGAAAAAACGGTTAGATACGTGGGGAAGCAGGTATATCTAGTTATGTCCTCAGATTGTAAAAGGAAATCATGGTGAGCTCACTTCTCCCAACAACCTCATTTCACCCAGTCTACGACGCATTGCCTTCTCGGTGGGAGTTGGGGGGACCATCCGCGCAATCATTGCCCCAAATAACGTGCAAAACCCGCCGAAACGTAGGACCCATGCGACACCGTTTTTGCCGTAATAGGTGTTGCCATCACCGGCCAACTTAACACTGGACTCGTCGACAATGCGGAAGATTGCACTGGTCACTATGGCTACCTGAAATGAAGGTGTGAGATGTAGATAACTGAACAGCATGGAGACATACAATGAACTGAGGCAAGACAATTGCCAGATTGTGAATGCCTAACACAGTCCCGCCGGCCATCGGCGGGGCGATGGCATCCTCCTCGGCAATGTTGTCGTACTCATCAACAGAACGGCGGCGAAGGAGAGGTCGCCGTTCGCTGACTACGCGGCTGCCACGACGGACACTGATAGAAGAGAGATTGCCGGGGGTAGAAACGTTGCGTGTATGTACAGGACGTCCTGCATCCAAGACAGGCTGGTTTGCAGGCGATTCCTTGAGAAGCTAGATGAGGCAAAAGTTGATGCATAATAAGGGTTGATGACAGGAAGGCCCCACCTCCATTATGATTGCAAAAGGCACCCACATCGCGACTGCCCAACAGATACCCACAAGAGTGATAAATATTGTCGCCTAAAAGGGGGTGTTGATACATCACTTCACAGGACAATCTGCCACCAACCTGAAAAACCGTTGTAATGAAGAATGTAGAAAACATCAAGAGGGAAAAAAAGAGAAGAGCACCCGTCCAAATGTTGCGTAGGAGAAATGGCATTACGGGTAAGCGAAGAGGTTTGCCTTGCCGAGCAGCATCTACTCTCCATTGTCGAACAGTTTCCCTGATACGAGATAGTTCAGCATCTCCATCAACATCGCTCTTGTGCCCCATAAGCCGACGATCGCGGCCAGCAAGATGGGGCAGAACTGTGCCCGCAATGACGCCAACTTTACGCCATATCAGAAGCAGAAGAAGCAGTAAATAGTTGGCAGACAAACCTATGCTATAAATCAACATAGCAAATTCTCCAGACCGAATAGCGAAATCATGATCTGGCTCTTTGCCCTGCTCAGATGCCATAATCTGTCCAACATATGTTGTCCTGCATGGGAAGTTGCGTTAGTGCGATTCAGAGCATTGTAGCTGAACACTCACGAATAGAAAAGGAATGGAAACCTAGATGAGCAATGTTAAGTACAATACAGGAAATGAAGTCAACATACACACCAACCCATGAATGCAAACAATTGCACGTAGCAAACACGTCGGATAGGTCTGGGCAAATTGAAGACGGCTGTACGAATGTTGTCATAGACATCTTTTGCCCTCCTGATACGATGGTCAGGATTTCAATTCCAGCTGACAGCGATAGGGCAAACCCTTGTGTTCTCTGCGGCGTGGCAGGACGCTCTTCTTCTTCATGGCATACACAAGTAAGTACCACGGTTGTAACGAGAATCACTATGCAAATGATACAGAACTTGCGAAATTGATCGCCTCCCAGCAACCTAATTACGGGCAACTGGGCGAGAGGCAGAAAACCTAACATAATTGATTAGACACGGATGTACCAATAATCTGAGTGACCTACCAAACCCATAACCAACTATGTTGCCAGCATTTGTCATTCTACCATGCCATGCATTTCCTGCGTTCAATTGGCTCGGCGGAGCAACGTCAAGTAAAAGATTCCTGAGGGAAGCTTGAAGTCCGTTTAGAGCGAAATCGAGGACGTAGAATGAGACTACGGCAAAGCCAATGGCAACACTACTAGCCTAATTTTGATTAAAAGTGGGTTGGAAACTCGACGGCGACATAGACGTACCTTGTCATTCCGCTTTTCGTCCCAGTCGCCTTCACCAACACCAAGTGAATCAACGAAGAACGCAGCGATCTCCTGACAGTATGCAAGAGTTAAGGTAGATATCACAAGAGCTATTGTCGATAGCAAGATCCAAAAACGGCGACGGTATTTTGAAGTGGAAGAATCGGACACAGCACCTAAAAGGGTAAGTTTCCATTTTGGTTGCGTGTAAAGGTGCTCACCAACCTATGACGGGTTGTGCGATCAGTCCACTAATGGGTCCTGCGAGCCACACGAGAGAGGAGAACTTTTCAGAAAGACCGAGTCCCAGCAAGAATGGAGTACCATAGCTGTGGACGTCAGGGAGTGACCATAAATTTTGTAACAGCCTTACCCAAGTTCCACAGTCCAGGCAATTTGGGCACCGGCCATGGATATGCTGAGAGTTATGAGGTTCCATGTCGACAAGTGCCGCTTTCCTGGAACCGGCTTTGCTCTCACTTCACCGTGTTGACCAGGATCATCCTCGAGAACCGTGGCATGTGTAGTTGAATCTGCTTGAAGTTTGACCCTCGCGGCTGGCCAGGGAATCTGGGTGGTGGGGTCGGGATCACTATCAGGCAGTGGAGGTATCATGGTTGGTAGGGAACGTGGAGAACTTGCATATAGGATAGACAGGCTTTATGTACAATCTTGGATAGACAGTGTCACCCATGCCCCCATGTCCCTATTTGGCACACTACACCAACAAACTTAATACACTTGTAATAAATATAAGTCCAGCTTCAAGGTCCTTGTTCCAGGCAGTGTAACAGCAAGAAAATAAGTATACAGTAGCACATCGGTGGGATAATGGTACAGATTAGGGTAATACAGTGTGTCGTCATGATCCTCGCACAGACGTCGCAGACATCCCTCGCCGGTGGCTCGAGTTGGAGGAGTCAAAGCTTTGCAAAGGCTTTGCAAGGATATGAAAACCTTTTCGCCTGCCCGGAACGGCAACTGGAGTTCCCTCTATAGCCATCGGTGGCTCTGGAAACTGGGCATACTGGCTAGGAGGTCCAATATAACTTTCAGATTCTTCAAATGACTCTCGGTCCACGCTGATGATCGATCGAAGTGAGTTCGACGTAGAGGACGATCTCGTGAGGAGTGGAAGCGGAGAGAAGGCTGGACGCGACGTCGTCGGGCTTGTGCCCGAGCGATTTCTGTTCTCATGATGGTTTGTGCCATTGGATGATTCGTGTGTGCTCCGAAGCTGAGCTGCTGACATCGATGGGCGTAACCTTCTCGGGGTCACTGAACCACTCATGTGGCTCCCTAACGCCGTGATATCGTCACCATTGGCCGACGGTCCGGCTGACGCATAGTTTGACTCATTCTGCGACTTGGTATCCGTCGAAGTGGTCCCTTGACTTCCACTACGATTGCGTCTTAAATACTTTTCCATAGCATCCGCGTCTCTCTCACGCATACGACTGGCGATGGGTGATAATGCGGAAACCGGATTTGGGTTCAGTGATGAGCCTTTCGGTGTTGTAGAAGGAGCCGAGAATATAAGCGCGCTACTTGTGGATGTGGTGTGAGGTGTGTGAAAGCCTGAAGGCTGGTGATTCTGAAAGAATGAATTTGATCCAGTGGAACATTGGGAGGGCGACGAAGATACGGTTAGAGACCGTCCCTGGCCACTGCCATCGAACTCCCCACTGTCCGAGGTGGCAGTAGTGCGGCTCGTTCCCGAACCGCTTCTTAGCCTGGGCAGTATACTCCGGTCTTTTGCTGGGACTGGTGGCGGGATGGAAATAGGGGGAGTGCCACCCCACTCATGTCCTCTAGCAGCTGCCTGTGCAAATATATTTCGACGCTGCTTCTTGTTGTTCTCGAATTGTATTCGTGCTGCGTCCTGGAGCGTATCTCTCGTGCTAAAGCTACAAATTGTCTCAAAACAATTGTCAATGGTTGACGCACAAATCTTACGAATAAGCGTAATCTGAGGCGGTAAAACCTTCATTGTTTCTTGCTGTATATTGACAACCTCTCTCAATGAGAAGTTGTACAATCTAGAAGATTGTAAATAGAGGAGTCAAGACAGCGAACCAAGAAAACTGACAGGTATATGACCCCATGAGCTTGCACTGTAAGGTAGATGAGTCAAAACCCAAAAACTCAGAGTTTCTTCACCTACTAATGAAGGGGTGTATTTCCCTTGTTATCAGCCAAGTCAAAATCGGCTCCGAGGTCACATAACATCTGGTGGAGAGCGTAAGGGATGTTTTGAGACGGAATACGCGCTGTCACGCACTCGAACAAGTTCCTCATTTCCAATCAACGAAGATATATGAAGAGCCGTCTTTCCGTGTACGTTTGACCAGTCTAATATCCACGAATAACGGTCGTAATAAAGGCGCGCCATCCGCAGAGTAGCGGCTGTGGAATCGATGGTAGATGAGGATGAGGAATACAGATTTGGTGGGGAAGATTTTTGGTCTGACAAAAGCATAAGAATGGTGTTATTCTCCGAATCCTAAGAGGGGGTTCAAAGTCAAATCAATCCAACAGGAAATACCACGCACTTTGCTTAATTCCTCGTCATCGTGGCCAGAACTTAAAAGAAATTCAAAGGTTTCTTCATGGCCCAGAACGGCAGCCCATGCTAGTGACGTATACCTTCGAGGAGCGGGGTCGGGATTTCGCATGTCAGTTCTCTGAACGAGGCGTTTCACAAGAAAAAGGTTGTTTTCTGCATATATTTGTTATTTTAGTTCTTACAAAAGAGCGTGTGCATACCTTTTACTGCTCTCCTCAGTCTTGCGGTGGCATCTTTTTCAGCCATAAAGACGGGTGGTGGTAGGAGAAGACAAAGACAATTGCCAGACACAAGGGCAGAAAGGCGAAGTTTTGAAGGGTCACGTGCGAACATTCTTCGCTCAACGCCAATTCAATCGCTCCGTGTTCCATTACTGAACAAGCCTGGAATCCTGAATAAGCTTGCTTTTTTAACGTCGCACCAGGATGCCCAAAGTCGTCTCCAGATCGGCGGTATCGTCTTCAGCGGATGGTTCGTCCTTTGTTCATTCCTTGAACATCGCCACTGACATCCTTCCAGCGCAACCAACGGCGTCTTCAGCAACATCCCTCCGGGTCTACTGTGAGTACATTCTCTCGTCGGATTCGCTTGCCAAAACTTACGATGAGGTTACGTCGGATAGATTGTATTTGTGGCGAGTTCATTGTATGTGGTCATCTCCATCTCTCTGATAATAATATACGTTCATTCATTGGTTGCCACTAGCTTGTGATTGATAAAAGTCTAGCTGCACTACCCAAACGTAAAACAGACGAAGCGATAATCATACGTTGTCAAGACAGTGATCAAGGCCAACAGAGAGTGTTCAAGCTGAATGCAATCGCTAGCGACCCTATTCTACTGGAAAGGTGTATTTGTTTCGCTTTAAATTTGGTCGGCAAGGCTGACCTCATACAAAGAGCAAACGGTCATGAGAAACAGTACAGGTTCCAGTGCCCACGGTGCTCATTGGTTATCGGGTATCAGTCGTCGCCCCCTCCCGTGAAGTCGGCGTCCTTCCTGTACATCATAAAAGGAGCCCTGACTCAGATGCAAGGTCAGGTCCCACCCGATGCTTTTGAGGGAGAGCATGAATTGTAGCTTGATTTATACGGTACATGCCAATGATATAAAGTCCTGTGGAAATGTCAGCAAAAGTCATAAAACGGATTTTGCAAGCAAATAGGTCGGCTCAGATACCGTTGTAGAAGGAAACTCACAACAACGTCTTAACAGACGCGTTCGTACAGTGTGAATGATAACATCGTAGACAGTGAAATGATGAGAAAAGAAGAATACGCACCATTGTGAACCAACTTTGGATGATGACCTGTTGTGATTGAAGGGTAAGCAATTTTTTGTGTCTTAAATAGTGAGCGGTATTTGCAAATGTTTGCAAGTGTTTGAGCCTCAGAATGTCATTGCAGCTGGAATTTAGAATCTAGCTAGAAGATAACGCGAAAAGGCTGTAGGCAGATGGGTCGATACCAGAACGGCAACATGTCGAGACTATAATCATTTGGTTTGAGAGCAAAGCGCTTAGTGTTTTGTTATTTATTAAATCAGTAAATTGAAGAGCCGACAAAATCGGTGTTTCGAATGTTCAGCGTCATTTGCTGTTGTAACGTCTCCTCCACATTTATGGAACTCCCATCCCTTCGAGAACTGGAGCTCGAATCTCATTTGAGGGAAAGGGACACGCGCCTCACTGAACTCACCGTAAGAAATTTTATAGTGGTTCCTGCAATCGTTCACTCTGGTTCCCTGTCATTTAGGACGAGGTGACGAGGCTACGCCAGTACCTTTCAACGCATCCGGGACCATCCACGGCGGACCTGGTCACCCTTCCACCGGCGTTGGTGTCCATTTTGTTGCCTCACTTCAACAGCGCAGCGGCAAGCGCAACTTCTAGTCATTCGACGGTGACAGCCGCCCTCTCTCAGAGATCCCGACTTTTACAAGAGGAGAATGATGAATTCTATAAACTTCTGAAACGCGGAGAGACAGGCAGGTTGAAGGAGGAAGTTCGCGGTTTGCGAAAGGTCGTGGAAAAGCTCGAGGGTGCATTACGAGGTATGTAGCCACTACCTTCGCCCCTCCATTCCAAAGGCTCACGCTAGATCTTCTAGAGTCTCACCAAGTCATAAATTCGCTTTCGTATGTTTTTCGAATGGCAGATTATCAAGCTGGCGCTTATCTTGTTTACAGCACAGAACTGGATAAGTCTTACGATGCATTAATGAACTCCTCTCGTCAGGTTAACAGTGTCAACAATTCAAAGTCACATACACGCTCTCCGAGGAATGTATATAACTCCCTGCCTCAAGCCCATTCAATGGGGAACGGCAACGGCGCCACAAAGTTACCGCCTACAGGTCCGCGCGCCTACAAGAAACCTCGATTGTCTGAACCCCAAGCATCCCCACCTACGCGTCCGAATCATACCCTGCCATCTCACAAAAGTCAAATTCATTCAAACGCTTCTACGCGCAGTGGTGATAGGCGTGACTATTTATCACGGCCCAGCAACGAACAACAAAAGTCTAGCCGTTCCAAAATTGATGTGGACGAGGACGACAGGGAAAGTCCTGCGTTGCCAGCTGAACGTGTTCGTGACCACGACCGGGAAAGGATTCGGGAACGTAGCAGGAAGGACCGAGAGAGAACGAGGGATCGAGAGCGAGACCGGGATGGAAATAGGACGCCCGCTTCTCGTCGGAACGGAAGCCATACAAGTAGTTCTGTGCGAGGTGGATCTGTGGGAGGAGGGGGAGGGTCTTCGCGGACAATAAATGATCGGAGCACGGTGGCGTCTACTGATCTCATCCATGGGGGTGATCGGACACTGGCAGAGAGGATGGGACTTTGAAAGGATATCCTCTGGTAATTTGACTTGATTCCCGTGGATGAAACCCATACCGAAACGTTTCAGGTTACCATTTTTTGTATATTACATATATCCGGTACGATCCCTATCACTGCACATATGTAGCAATAACTGACATATTCGTTTGCGATCAAGCTACAGTTGTATCATCATCTTGTTCTCGCCGTCTTTGCTTGCTGTGCTTACTATCATTTCTCCAAAAGTTTTCATCCTCTCCACATGGTAGTAGTAATTACCGTCTCCCTACAAGATATTATAATCGTTCAAAACTGCATAAATGGCACATGATTGAATGATCGATAATGGCTATTGTACTAATCACAGACTTAGCATAGTTAGATAATTTAATAATATTGTCGCCTCTCCTTTCTTATCATGTCTCCCATGACAATAATCGTCCTTCTTCTACAATACGTCTACGCTGATCATCTCCCTTCCTTATACGATCACTACAGGCCTCTTGATTCTCAATATCATGTCTCCGCGTCAGATGCAACGTCGTCCTCGGCTCCTCTTTTAATTCTTCCCGAGAAAGAAAGTCTTCCTACCAATACTTCTTCGACCCAGGCCTCTGACCGTTTAAACTTGCTTGTTATGGGCTATTATCCTGACTGGGCTGGCTCCCTTTTTCCGCCAGAGAAAATCGATTTCGACCGTTTCGATTGGATTGATTTTGCTTTTGCCCTCCCTGACGAAACCTTCAACCTGACTTGGGACGACCCTGAAGAGTCTCCCTCTATTTTAAGTCGTTTAGCAGTCGCTGCTCATGGTAAAAATTCTAAAATCAAACTAAGCATCGGCGGATGGTCAGGAAGCAAGTAAGCAGTTTTTCACTTTATTCTTCCAGTGACTTCACCAGTTACGTTAGATATTTCTCTCCAGCTGTTCGTACTCCCGAAAGCAGACGCGTCTTCGCCGAAAACATACTCGCTGCCTATAACGCCTTCAACTTGGATGGCATTGATCTCGATTGGGAATATCCTGGTCATCAAGGCGCTGAAGGAAATCTGGTTGATCCGCATGATACTGCAAACTTCCTCTTGTTTCTCCAATATCTTCGAACCGTCCTTCCGCCATGTGCCCGCATCAGTGCCGCAGCACAGACACTCCCATTTGTCGATGCGCAGGAACAACCTCTACAAGATGTCTCCGATTTTGCTGACTCTCTTGACTGGGTTTTAATAATGAATTACGATGTCTGGGGTTGTAAGTAGTTTTGGGCCATCGTAATTGCGTGGTTGGCTTAATCGCGCTGTAGCCTCCTCGCCGCCGGGCCCAAACTCTCCATTGCACGACGGTTGTGGCAATTCTACACAGGCAGATGCTAACGCTGTGGCGGCGTATAACGCTTGGACTTCAGCAGGCTTTCCGGCTTCAAAGCTCGTTCTGGGGATTCCGTCGTATGGTTACGTCTCTACCTCTAATTCAACAAGGCTAAAGACAAGGTCGCCACGGCGTCAAGTTAGAAGCTCGGTCAAGGTTGTTGATGAGGACGGCGGTCAAGTACAATTCCGAGATCTTCTAAGTCAAGGCGCTCTCGTTCGCTGTGAAGACGCCAGAGATGAAGAATCGAGATCGCCTACTTTTGCGGCTTATGGCGGCTTTGAAAGAAATTGGGATGACTGCTCATGCACGCCCTTCTTGCGTTCCTCTTCCTCTGGACAGGTTGTGACTTACGACGACCCGGTCTCCGTTCGCATTAAAGCGGCCTTTGTGAAAGAGGTTGGGATGTTGGGTACCAATATGTTTGATATCCACGGGGATACGGATCAGTGGGATTTAACAGATTCCATCAGAAAGGCGATGGGTTTGACGACGTGATTAGGATGCAATTGAGTTCCTTATCAAGTTATGTACCGAAGAGAAGATTTCCGAGAGCATTGTAAGGGGGACATTTGGAAAGCAAGATTGGTTAAAGGAGGATCTTGTCACCAAAGCGCTCCCTTTTGCTTCTTATGCATTTCCTCCTGCAATATCTAAGCTTCGTGTAATTACATCTGCAGACCCATAGTGAACAAGAATTATTGAATTAATCCTCTCAATCATCCAGATCGAAGATCTCTTCATCATCAGCTCGTCGTGAAGCTGAGGAAACGTTGTACAGGGGTTCCAAGCTACTTCCCGACTTCAGGATGACGCCTGGTTTACAGTCAGTACGGCAACTACATCAATACATATTGCACACCAGATGTTGCCAGTCTCAGCTCCAAAACAGCGGTGTCAAACCCATCACTATTTCCCAGCTCTTCAAAGCCAACCAATCTAGTTGAGGTATTATAGCGTCAAAGAGAACACAGGGAAGCGTTAGTTACCTGTCCTTTGAAATACCATCTATAAAGCAGATGACGCAAGGCAATACTTTGATAGCAAGCTTTTCGACGAGCCAAGGGACGTTCTCAACAAATACGCGGAAGAACCGGGTATTGAAGTATTTTGGGGCAAGACGCTGAAAACCGATTCCATCAACACCTGGAATAGAAAATTTCGAAGGCCCACGTACAGCCAGATGCTTGTCCATTATCTCACACCGTTTGAACTGGGAGTGGTAGAAATGGACCACACATCTAGCTTCTCGTCTGCAAACTCCCGTTCAGAAAAAGATCACCAGCCCAAGATCACCACTGAAACTCACGCACTTACCCGTACGACCTCTTTCTCGTCAGTAATTTCCGTGTATCTCCCGTGCTCATTTTGCTGCATTTCCCTCACCCGGTCCATTCTGCATGTACATAATCAGGATGTGAGTTTCACACCAGGAATCGGAAAGCACCTCACTCCCTTCGAAGCACCTGCAAACCACGCTCCCTCATAGCCGCGTTACTGTCGTTCTCGATCTCCTCTTCTAGCTCGGCGAAGAGGGCATCTGGGTCCTCTTCGTCATCCGTTAAACGTGGGTGATGGTTAGATTCGACCAGTCGAGAAGCCAGTGAAGCAACTTTGCTTAATGTGCGACGATTATAGACGCTCTCACTGAGAATTTGAAGAGCTCACTTTTCCATGGCGTTGTTGGAACTTGGCAAGTTAGGTATGACCGTAATCTAAAATGCTTTGGGTCACGTATGTTACAAATCAGTAACTACGTCTTTCCATTACCATGAAGCTCGTCAACAAATTTATAGATAAACATGGGGAGGTACGTTTCTCTGTTGTGTCGGTGCGGCCTTAGAGTTTATTCTTGACAGCATCTCTAGGGGCATGTTACACTGCGCCCAGAGGATGATGAGGATATGTGGCATCTGTACAATCTCATCCAGACCGGTGACTCAGTACGGGCCCCAGCGATACGGTATGTCTGTTTTATATCTGCATGCATTAATTGTGACATCTTTATCCAGCCGTGTTCAGAATGTATCATCCACAGGCTCCGTTGAATCGCATCGTGTTCGTCTTAACCTAACCTTGCGAGTTGTCCGCGTCGATTTTGCTCCGTCATCTGCCCCATCAGGTTCATCTCAAGACGCAGAACAGATGGCGTCGTCGTTACCTTCACAAGTAACTGCTGCTCTTCACATATCGGGACCTGTCATAGCAGAAAATCAGCATGCACGCCTTGGGGCCTTCCATACGCTTGACATCGAACCCAATCGAGATGTACGGATTGAAAAAAACGGAGGCTGGGACAGCGTGGCCGTTGCCCGCATTGAAGAAGCCATAGTTCCCGGAAGAGGTGCAGAAGTTGCGGCAGTTGTGTGTGGGGAGGGCACCGCCGCGTTCTGTTTACTTTCCCAACACATGACGCTGGTAACCCACCGGATATCTGTGCCAATTCCACGTAAATCTGCTTCTGGTTCCTCGCAGCATGAAAAAGGAATGGGAAAATTTTACGCGACGCTCTATGAGTCTTTTATCCGCCACATCCCATTCGCCAGTGCAGGTCTGAGAGCGATCGTTATCGCCAGTCCTGGATGGGTGAGAGATGGGGTAAATGACTACTTGGTTTCTGAAGCAATGAGGTTAGGGGACAAGGCTATGCAGCGTGCATTGAAAGAGAAGGTTGTCAAGGTTCATATCAACAGTGCTCACGTACACAGTCTGGTGGAAGTCTTGAAAAGCCCCGAGGTGAAATTAAACTTCTTTGCAGGAAGAGATTACTCTGACAATGCCACAGGTTTCAGCTCGATTGAAGGAGACCAAATTTGCCCGAGAAGGAATTATACTTGACAGGTGAGATTCTTATGATATTAGCCGTCGAGTCCCAATATCTTACATACCGTAATTGACAAAGGTTTTTCAAGATGCTGGGCAGCGACGAGATGAGGGCGTGGTATGGCCCAGATCACGTCTGCCTTGCTGCGGATAGAGGGGCAATTGGTACACTCCTCATCTCAGACGATCTATTTAGGCACATCTACGTCTCTCTAATCTGTTGAAGCGCTGAATGACCTCGAATCTTTAGATCAAGTGACCCTGTAACGCGCAAACGCTACGTAAAAGTCGTGGATGCCGTCCAGCAAAAGGGCGGTGAAGTGGTTATATTTTCGAGCATGCATGAGTCAGGACAACGTGAGCTAACGAGCCCATTTAATTTCAATAGAATACTAACAGTAAGCTAGAGCTAAATCAACTGACCGGTATTGCGGCGATTCTGACGTTTCCTTTGGATGTTGAAGTAGTAGAGGCGGAGGAGCGTCAAGCAGAGGAAGAGAGAAAGCTAGCTGAGGAAGCAGCAGAGGAATAGCGATAGTTGTAGTCACTTGTAAACCGCCAGTGCCATGAAGCTGGTGACTATATTAATTACAGGCCCCAGAAGCTCACGCCACTTCTTGTCCGCAAAAAGTTGCAAAAATCCGCCAAGGTAGCAGACTCCTTCCATCACATCTGGATCCAGCTAAGCAGTGGTGTCTTGACCCTCTTGACCTGACCGGAAAAGCCTGACCTTAAAACGGGTCAGGCCAGTTTGTCTGGGTCATGTCCGTGGTCAAAGGGGTCAACAGTCACGTGGAGACGAAAATGTAGCTACAGCCGCAAGTGTCGCGACACTTCCAGTTTATTAGCTGTCGCGGATATTGTACATGTAAAATAGATGATAGTTATATTTCAGTCTGAGCTTGTTGTTCCCCACCTCTTCCTCAGAACGGCAAGATGGCCGCATCTCCTCTCTGGAAATACTTCTTTCAAAACAAAAGCCTCTACAAGTCCGACAAAACACACAAAAACGCGTGGTGTAAGTGATGTCTAGATGCCCGGAAACGCGTCTTGATAGAGTTGGATGCATCGAAAGTCAGGGCAGGTATGATTCCCGGGGTGCGAAGTGACGAAGAGCTGGAAAAAGCAGGTCAGTCAACGGAAAACTTCTTAAGATAATCAGACTCATGATAGATCAATTGTAGCCCTAGCTTGCGTCGAGCCCATTGCTGGAAAATGACGCACGCACGTTCCGAATGCGAGTAGAACGGCCGAAGGCAGGCACTGGAGTTCACGAGAGTAAAAGTGATATATTGTGAGTAGTAGCAATAG
>KN838542.1:6989-20954 GCA_000827195.1 Laccaria amethystina LaAM-08-1 | reverse complement strand
ACTCGGAGAGTTATCTCTCACACAGCTACTACCCCTAGCGCCAAACGGAACGTCTCGAAGGCCTCACGCGGGAGCTGCTTGGTGAAGATGTCGGCTAGCATGTCTTTTGTCGAACAGTATTCTAGCCGTATTTCCGAATTTTGTAATGGTTCTCGAATGAAATGATGGCGGATATCGATGTGTTTTGCACGAGAGTGAGCAACCGGGTTGCGAGCGAGGGCTATGCACCCTTGATTGTCTGCGTGAATAAGGGTTGCCATGGTCTGGGGATATCCCATATCCTCCAACAAAACTCTCAGCCAGATTGCTTCTTTCGTCGCATTTGATGATGCCACATACTCAGCTTCCACGGTGGACAACGCGACTGTCGGCTGCTTCTTCGACGACCATGAAACCGAGCTCCCAGCAACATCAAACACAAATCCTCCCACTGAACGACGCGAATCGGGGTCTTGAGCCCAATTGGAATCTGTCCAACCAACAAGATCAAACGAGCCTTCCCCGCGACGTCCGAGAACAAGACCGAAGTGTGCAGTGCCCTTCAGGTACCGCATAATTCGTTTTGCAGCTTCGAGGTGAGGTTTTCCTGGATTCCCCCCGAACTGCGAGATGAGACCGACCGGAAATTGGATGTCTGGCCGTGTCTGTGTGGCATAGAGTAACGAGCCAACAACTTCTAAGTAGTGAATTCCATTCGCGTACTTGGTGTAGTCGGTGCGCTCCCTCTCCGTTTTGGGTGACTGCGAAACTGACAGGTCATGTTTGACAGCGAGCGGTGTTGACATGGGTGTGCAATCCTGCATGCCAAAGCGCACGAGGACATGATGGATGTAAGCGGTCTGGTTCAATGAGATGGTGCGTGCCTTCCTGTCCCTCTTCACTTGAATGCCCAATATGTACTTCAGCTCACCAAGATCCGTGATGTCGAACACCTTTGTGAGGTCAGCCTTGAATTGGGTGATGCGAGTGAGCGAACGTCCAGCAACGGCCATGTCGTCAACGTAAACCAGCACCAACACAACAATCTCGTCCTTCTCTCGGAGGATATACAGGCAATCATCGGCTTGACCCTTTTCAAACGCGAGATTCCTCATTACCTCGTCGAGCTTCACTTTCCACTGCCTTCTTGCTTGCTTCAAACCATATAACGCCTTCCTCAGCTTCCAGTACCACCCCTCCTTCCCTTCCTCCTTCACCCCCTCAGGTACCTCCATGTAAATCTCCTCGTCTAATGACCCTCGAAGATAAGCGCCGACGACATCAATTTGATGAAGCTCGAGATCCGAGTGGGCAACGAGAGCAAGAAGGGTGCGTAGAGTGGTGAACTTTGCCACGGATGAGAATGTTTCTGAGAAATCCTCACCAGGCACCTGCGAGAAGCCCTTTGCGACGATGCGAGCTTTGTGCTTGACCAAGTTTCCGTTGCCATCACGTTTCTCCCGGAAAACAAAACGGCTGCCAACCGCTTTTCGTTCGTGAGGGAGACTAGGAACCCATTCGAAAGTGCCGGTATTCCTTAATGTATTGTATTCCGTCGCAATCGCCTTCTCCCACTGCTTCGAGTAGGGTGACCGCATTGCCTGCTTGTATGTTTGAGGCTTGTTTGGGTATGTAACAAAAGCGCGATTGTCGAGGGTGCGATTAGATGCAATTAGGTATTCGTCTTCAGTAGCTTCATCTCCTGGGGGAGCTGCAGGTTTTCGTTCGCGCCTAGGGTGGTCTCGTGGTGGTAGGTTGTCCCATTTCGACGTCTTCTTTGGAACTGAAACATCAGCTTCCAGAGTGGGGTTAGCATCATCCACTGGAGGAATAGGGGATTCCACAGGAGCTGCAGGTTGAGAACTTGATTTGGACTGAGAAATGGGAGAAACCGAACCAGCCGTCTTCCCAAATACATCATCCGGAACCAATCCGTCAACCTCAGCCTCTGTTGGAGCAACACCTCGAGTTTCAATAACCGTGAGGTCCCCTGGAGTATCATCCTCAGCAAAGCGCACATCCCGCGCTGTGATGATCTTCCCAGTCTCAATGTCTTCCAGACGGTACCCCTTCGTCTCATCTGCCCACCATCCAAGAAGGCGACATTTGATAGAAGTGACCTCTAACTTTCCACCACGAACTTTCTTCGGAATATTGGCATAGGCGACAGATCCAAATATCCGAAGGTGAGAAACATCAGGCTTAGTACCTGACCAGGCATGAGCAGGGACAATATCGTCGAGGGCGGATGTGTAGGTTAGGCTTCGGATGTGAACAGCATAGAGGAAGGCCTCTCCCCAATAGCGTAGGTCCATCTTACTGGCATGGAGCATGCATCTGACCATCTCGAAGAACACTGCAATAGCGTGCTCTGCAATCCCGTTCTGCTCAGGAGTGTAAGGGACAGTCGTCTCCAAGACGATCCCATTCTTCTGACAGAATGTATTCACGAGCTCGTTCACAAACTCCGTCCCACTGTCCGCTCTCATCCTTTTCAGCTTCTTCCCTGACTGTCTCTCTAACATAACAACAACTTCCCGTATTGCTGCATAGGCCTCCGTTTTAGAATTCAGAAGGCGACCAACTGGCTTTCGACGGCTAACCTCAACAATGACAAGGGCATAAGAAGCCCCTCCCCAAGTTTGAACCGACATGGGCCCAGTGAGGTCGAGAACAATGAGGTCCATCAGCTCATATTTTGTGGTGCTGATTTTCGGGAATTGAAGTCGATGTGATTTGCCGAGGGCACACCCCTCGCAAAGATGATCATATTGGTTGAGCGAGTTGATAGACAAGCCTTCCACCATGTTCTTCCGGTGCATTCTCCGAATTGTGTCCAGACTGATATGGCCAAGGCGACGATGCCATAAACGAAGACTCCCACTGGCGGCAATATAGGCAGACTCAGTTTGAATTTGGGCGACCTCGACGTGGTACAAGGTGTCTGATTTATCAACGAACGATGCACGGAAAAGCTCCTCCTCTCCCAATTTGATCACAATCCCATTCTGATAGCTGCTAAAACCCACGCCCTGTCGCTGTAAGGTTCCAAGACTGATAAGGTTGGCGGCGAGCTTGGGGACATGGAGAGCACTATGAAGGGTTATTGTACGATACCCATCCAGCAACCGAGCCTGGAAGCGGATGGTACCATGGCCCGCAACAGGAATGTCACGGCGATCACCAATGGATATGGACTCGGGTGTAGACATCGGTGTGTATGAGGTGAAGAATTTGCGGTCGCAAAACATGTGGGAGGTGGCGCCGCAATCGAGAATCAATTCGGCGTTGATACCTGAACCCTTCGCGTTGATATCTTCAGCCATAAACACCCGACCGATTTCACGAGCTCCAAGATCCCGTAGGTTGGAAACAGCGAGGTTGGCTGAACCTCCGTTGTTCTTCTTCTCGTCCTCCTCACGCTTTGGGCACTTGTTGATCCAATGCCCTTTGCTGTGACAGTAGCGGCACTCGTCGTCGGGCTTTGGGCCTCGGCCTCCCTTCTTTTTGGAGCCACCTTTCCCAGAAGCCTGTTTCTTCCCAGCAAGGAACGCGGTCTCGCTCTTTTTCTCGTGAGCGGCCCGATTAGCTGTGGCTTGAAGCTCTGTTGAGACGATATCCGATGTGAGTTTGTCCTTGCTGAAGAGCTGAACTTTGACGAGTTCCCATGTTTGAGTTCGAGGGAGGGAGAGGACGAGGGCACGCGCGATGTGGATATCGGGAATTTCCTCACCCGCTGCCTTGATCTTGAGGCCAAGATCGAGCATAGCCGCAACATGGTCAGCCATCGACGTCGACTCGTCGTACTTGCGTGTATAGAGGTCTTCGAAGTAGTAGTGGACGTTGATGTGTTGCTGGTTGGTGACGTACATCTTCTTCCATGCATCCCACATTTCCTTCGAAGTCTTCATTGTCGCAATGTGGGGCCATTGCGATGGCTCCGTCGCTCCCTTCATCAACCCCTGAGCTGCCTGATCCCTCAGCGACCAATCGAGCCACTCCTTCTTCGTCGCCTTCCAAGTCGCGAGTTGCGTGGGTTCCGTGGGCTGTGTGTCTGAGTGCTTCTCGGGGCAGGGTTCATCTCCGGTGACGATGGAGAGGGCCGAGCTGTCGCCTAGCACGCGTAAATGTAGATAACGATGTGGTAGTATAGACTATGGAATGCCGCCGTTACAAATGTGTGACAAGCTCGACTAGTCGAGCTTGCTTGTGTAAGCTACAAACATAACCAAATAGTGGTTCTCCAGCTGGAGTGTCGAGACTCGACACTCCAACGATCAGCCAGAGGTAACGCGCCTGAAGCGACGACTGCATGTGTTGGAACCACAGCGCGTAGTTTTCGCCATTGAGTTTTGCAAACTTGAAGGCTTCGTTCGATGAAGTCGACATTTCGAGTGATCCGCTGCCGGGGCCCATAACCTGACGCACGCACGTTCCGAATGCGAGTAGAACGGCCGAAGGCAGGCACTGGAGTTCACGAGAGTAAAAGTGATATATTGTGAGTAGTAGCAATAGATACGAAATAGACTACGCACCTGGAGTTCACGAGAGTAAAAGTGAACTCCAGGTAGACGAAAATTGTGCTATATCTACCGGATCACGTGCTACGAGAGATAACGAAACGTACAGAAAGAACTTGACGTTCGTCAGGAGCTGGACTAGACAGGTGGGGCAGTACATTCAGAACGAAGGTGCAGCTAGCATGGACTCACGTTTGAGCATGTGTCGGACGCCAATCACTCCAGCTGTGCTGAGGCTGTATGATGCCCGAATGGCGGGTGAGGCGCGAGCACTAGGATGGTTGTGATACTTCATGGACAGTATGTGGCTGAACGTTCACCAGCCAGCTGGGAACACATCAAATATATCAGCCGAGATGGAGTGGGCTCAATGGCTGGCTTTGGGCCGAGAGAAACCCTACCAGATGGATTTACTCCAACATGGATGACTCATACAGCAGACATGCCAACTAGCTGAATGATCTTCAAATATTTCAGCCACGCTGGGGCTGGCTCAATGGCTGGCTTCAGGCTGAGAGAAAACTTGTGGCATGGATTTACCACCACCTGGATGGCTCATAGGCACACCTTCTAAACAGCTGAATCTTCATCAAATATTTCAGGTGTGATGGGGCTGGCTCAATGGCTGGCTTCGGGCCGAGAGAAAACATGCAGCATGGATTTACTACTCCCTGGATGGCTTATAGGCACACCTGCTAAACAGCTGAATCTTCATCAAATATTTCAGCTGTGATGAAGCCGGGCTCACGTATCACTCGTGTGAATCAACATGGGTTCCCTATGAAATTAGAAAACGTGAGGGCTGCGTTTTGAACTTTTGGCGGTGTAAATCGAAGTCGAACCACTTCGGTTTATGCCTTCGTGTTGTGTCGTCAATCGAGGGAGGATTCAGTGTCCTGGGGAGTGAATACTTTTTCTGGTCCAAGGAGAGTATCTACTGGGAGTAGAGATTCTGCGTGGTCTATCAAAGAGACTTGATGGCGCAATTGGATGGAGGAAGGCCGTTTGAGGGGTAGAGATTGAGGAGAATTGCTGAAAGGCGTGTGTATTGGTGGATCTGGAGGGGAAAGTGATAGATTAGAAATGTGTACGCAAAGCCTACACAGAAATAATTATTCCGATACTAACGTTGACAGTAATAACACTTGACTGGTCGCAAGTGATCTCAACCATCATCACTACGAGCTCATCGTCATCATTGTGTTCGGCGCTTCGTCTGCTGCTACTATCTCAACGTGACTTTGCAAGGGATTCTTTTGGAATGAAGGTATGTCAGGTTCTCATTCTCATCTAAATTCTTTGTCGTTCACTTCACTAAATGGACCTTGTCGAGGCTTGTATCCTGACTCACGATGAACAAGGTCTGCGGATTCTCGTCATATTGATGCTTATTGCCACGATCCAACCCCTTCACGATGACTCTCCTCCCAGGGGCCAACTGCGACGGCAGGAATATCTCCGTCTCGAGGAACATGAAAACAGGGTGCCCCATCCTGGGAGGCTTGAAAACACTCTTCTCTCCCTTCAGATGCGTTTGACTAGCAGGGTTTGGTGGGGAATTGACCCATGTATATGTGAAAGTCCCGGTGTTCATTTCATACTGGAAGTGGATGGGTATACCAGCCATTTTGGCTGCGTAAGGTCGGAATATGGATGGTAAGATCCTGCCGCTGTTGTTGAGAGACAGCGCGTCCTGCTCGTAATAGAGCAGTGAGGGGGGCAATGAACAACCTCGGCAGAACCAAGAAAAGTTCTCTCTGTTCCAGTTGTCACCTCGTTGATCGTCATTGGTGGGGTAGTTCCACAATCTAAGGATTGAAATCAGGCTTGGAATTGATCAACCACCTTGAAGGTCACTCACATAAAACCAATCAACGACTGCTCAAGAGCCATGATCAGAGCATCCATCATCCAGGCCTGCCACTTGAAGTCTCCCGTCTCAAAAGCTTCGCCTTTACTGTTCATCATGATCAATGAGCTTTAACTGTCAGGGGAAACAGAGCTGTGCATACTTCATATCCATACTCCCCAAGTAGAACGGGTCATTCACCAAGAGCATCATACACTTTTTCTACGATGTTTGTAGTTCTCTCTAGCGCCTTTGTGACCCCAGCAGAACGTTTTCAGCGGGAACATTCCCTATTCCACAACGTCAGGTTGAACCTTGTGGATGAGGAGCGCCTTACCCTTGAGAGCCCTTGAACGTTGACAGTTGTCTCCATACGTATTGATGAAAAGGGCATTGAGGTCATGCCTGTCAACCCATGTTACTAATTAGCCGACGATGATGTCAATGATTTGAGTAACTTACCAGTGAGGCGCAAAAACCATGTTCAAAGGTTGATGCTCTGCTAAGTTGAGCAGAACTACCACATTAATGTTTATCAGGCGTAGAAACGGTCAACAAGGGAGATGAACAAACCTCATTAGGAATTGGCTCGACAAAGATGAGCTTATCTTGCGACGTGACGGTGCGGACGTGCTCGGCCCACTAGTTTAAAAGAGTAGTAAAAGTCCGTGTACCAGTCGATCTATAGCAGCCGTACAGTAAAACAGACCGTCGCAAACATCGACCAGGCAAAAAGCACTGACCTTCTTTCCAGTAACCGGGTTTTTGCTGAAGTAGTTTTCCTGAAGAACAACGGGTTGATCCTTAACGTTGTCCGAGCCCCAGACATGATGGAGTGCCCACAGGCAACGACCGAGGTGCAAAAACCATGTTCAAAGGGTGATGCTCTGCTAAAGATGTTGGACAGAACTATCACATTAATGTTTATCAGGCGCGGAAACGGTCAATGAGGGAGATGAATAAACCTCATTAGGAATTGGCTCGACAAAGATGAGCTTATCCGGAGACGTGATGTTGCGGACGCGCTCAGCCCACTGATTCAATAAGGGTAGTAAAAGTCGGTGTACCAGTCCACCTATAGCACCATATAGTAAGACAGACCGTCGCAAATATCAACGCAGGCAAAAAGGACTAACTTTCTTTCCAGTGACCGGGTTTTTGCAGGAGTAGTTTTCCTAAAGAACAACGGGTTGATGCCTAACGTTGTCCCAGCCGCAGACATGATGGAGCTCCCACAAGCAACGACCACTGGTCGGGCCATCAGGCTGCCATGCTTTGCGTTTGTATGTATCGAGCAGAGTGGTCGATGTCTTTTGCGTAGGCATGAGGAATGAACGGGTCCAAGTTGAAACGAGGGTGGGGTGGCCAGCGCCCAACTGGAAGGATTAGAAGACGGAAGCTATAGAGGAGATTTAGAGAGGCATGGGTTGCAAGTCGATTTGACTTACGAACGTGCGACAGATGAAGGTTCGTGTTGTAGTCGAAGGCATGCAGTGGCGGTACTTGGATGTAGCCTCTATGTGGCTCGTTCATCATCTGTTGCATTCCTTCAGTGGGAATTTGGAGGACATCCCTAATACCCACCTCAAACCAAGGACGTCTTCTCAATCACCGACTGGCCAAGCGACGAGTGCCCACATATCTAAGAAAGCGTTCTAGAGATATTGCTGAATGTTGACTTCTTTGCTGTGTCGATCTTTCACTAGCAACTTAGGGGGCTACGTGGCTCCTGCCCAGAAACACGTACTGCATCGTTACCATTGATCAGTGACGAAACTTTAGAACGCAAAACAACTTACTCACGTCATTGTGGCCGCGCTCAACTTCTGATACACACACGGCCATGCCTTGCTCCGCTTCGACGTGCCCTCTCCCTCTCATTCCAAGCAGCCAAGCGGCACCCACCTTTTCAATGGCGGGCAAATCGAATCCGACAGCCTCCAAGGTCACAGGCTGGCACACTTGACCCTCCAGAATAACGAGACCAGACATCTTGAAAGCCGATATTCCGTAGTTTCGCAGTAAGGATAGAAGGCTTCAGAGATAGTCTAGATACTCCCAGTCGTAACTGCCACTAATACGAGAAGTTAGAAAGCGCCAGATATTGGGGGTATGACCACGTACGGTCCTTCGTGTTCGACTGCTTCCCATCCGGATGGCGCATCTTCGTATGTTCGTGGAAGCTCCTCAGCTCATCAATGCCCTTCTTCGAGAACGACATGAGCAGCATGTACCAGCAACACATGTAACGGCATTGTATTCCGCTTCCATGTCAGCGCGTTTCCGCCGTCTCGCGTGGTTCTCCGCTTCGCCCTCGCGTTTGATAAACTTGGTAAGATCGGGTAGAGGCTCTAATCATCACATTAGCACACAGCCAACGTAGGAAAAGACGACCACTAACTCTGAGGCACCGCCTTGATGTACTCATATATCTCATCCGCCCAGTCCGTAAACACGTCGGTCTTCTGCGCTAGCTCTTCAAGGGAAGATAGCAGATCATCCTCAAGCGGATCCTGCTCCCCTTCCCTGTCCAATGTGATGATCTGCGGCCGTCGAGGCGACCACAGCACACTGCTTTGATCTCTCGACGGGAATGCGCGTGAGTGCCCTGATGATGAATGCCCCAACAACTTCTTGGACGCAAGACTCAAAGCTTTATTAAGAGCATTTGATGCCGCCCGTGAAGCCATGAGGAGGAGAGGCGTGGGCAGAGATGTTGGATGGTGGTGGAAAGACATTGTTAGCGCCGTTGTTGTTCCTGGGTATTGGCTATTCTGAGGGGTAATCGTCCGTTGAGGGTGTTGGAGGCATCTTCTGGTCGTGCAATGGTCATCGGGGTTGGGATGTGACTTCTAAAGTAATGAGTCAGGTGGGTAACGACGGAGAAGGGGGTAGACGCACCATCGACAACGCGGTTGAACTCGACAGCTCGAGTATCGTCAACCAGCACGTATTCACAACGCAGCTGGCCATCTTCTTCTGTTTCTCTAAAACAAAAGTTGCTGACTAACTCTGCACCAACCATCCTTCGTCCCTCCCCTTCTAAACTTACTTCCTTAGCCCCGTCACTTCAAGTTCTCCACATCAACGCCTTGTTTTCTTCTATCTGCCAGAGTCCACCATTGCCGATCCCATTACAATGGTTCCAGACTCCACATTCCTGAACTACCTAACCTCTGAAAAACTAGCCTTTAAGTCTGATCGCTCGGACGATCCAATGAGGATGTATGCTATCTTCTACACCATGTGTTTCCCCCCAGCGACCAAGTCCTACGTGCTCCACTCTCGAGATGAACCGATGGAATTCGACTACGCCCCGTCCAATTGGGGGGACATCTCCGAGGGCTGTCGCAATCGCCGGGTAAGACTGAGGACGACGGCGTTGGTGGCAATCGGCGCTCTGCAGGGGAATGTCGATGACATGCTGGAACTGGCCATCCGGTGTGAGATGTTCAATGTTTCTCTTTCTTACCCGCTGATGACACACGACAGGTTATGGGCGGGTGTAGACACCGATATCGACGTCCAGCGGGGCGCCAAACTGATCCGTCGCGTCTACGAAGGGCCGTTCCTACCCGAGAAGACGGGTGTCGCAGCCAGCCTCGTGTGCTACCTCTTTGTAAACTGTGATGACGCACAGGCTGAGAGCCGGCGGGGTATGAGTGGGGCCTTCCGCAACTGGGTCGCGGCACTTCACTTCACGGCGCAAAGCTGTCGACTGGGTCACTTCTCTTTTGCGTGCAACTTCGTGGCGGAGACTAGCTTGAGCATCGGCGCCGAGTTCCAGCCTACGTACGACCAGGAGCTGCGGGAGGAGCTCGACCTTGTGCTCGCGCACCGCCAAACCTTTCAGGAGGAGACGGGTTATCAACCGCGCAAGCCACAAATTTGTGCGCGCTGCTTAATGATGAAGCCTGAGGGGTCGCTCCTTCGATGCGCAGGCTCCTGTGCGAGAATCCGGAAACCGCGATATTGCGGTAGATTGTGTCAAAAGGCAGTAAGTTCTTTTTATCCTCTCTTACTTATTGGGCTCATGTATTGTTTTTCTTTCTTACCTTGTAGGATTGGAAAAAACATCGGAAATGGTGCAAGAAAGATCTCGATCTTACTACCCCAAGCGAAGCGGATGAAGCGATGTTGTACAACATGCACATGATGAACGACAGCTCCTCACAATCGAGGGGGTGAAACTTTTGTACTTCTATTACACTTCACTTGCCTTTTCTAAGTGAAGAAATATCTATCCTCTTTGATGTAAACATTCGCAACTTCCAGTCCCCAATATTGCTTTGAATATGTCACTGTAAAAGAGTATATAGCCACATTTATTCATTCTTAAATCCAGCGACGAAAATGAAGTTAAACCTATCTGAAAGTCGAACTGGAAGCCATACCTTCATTCCAAAAAGAATCCCTCTACTTAAAGTCATGTTGAGATAGTAGCGGCAGACGAAACGCCGAACGCAATGGTGACGATGAGCTCGTGATGGTTGAGATCAAGTTCCACATGCGACTCAAAGTGTTATCACTGTGGACGTTCTACCCAGCTCAAAACAAAACGATTATTTATTTGTAAGTTTCGAGTACCTCACTTCAATCTATCACTTTCCCCTCCAGATCCACCAATACACGTGTCTTTCAGCCATTCTCCTCAATTGCTACCCCACAAACACCATCCAATTGGGCCACCAAGTCTCTTTGATAGGCCACACAGAATCTCTACTCCCAGCAGATACCCTCCTCGGACCAGAGAAAGTATTCACTCCCCAGGACGCTCAATTCTCCCTCGATCGACGACATAACATGAAGGCATAAACCGAAGCGGTTCGACTTCGGTTTACCCCACCTACTTCGTTCAACCAACCCGCCCTTCCCAACGAACATTGACTCATCGACCCTCGCTCCGCCCACGAGCTCTTTCTCCACACATCCCTCAAAGCCGCCTCTACGCCCAGAGCCGGCTCAGCGCAGACGAATGCTACACGGTCCTCTCCACCCGTAGTCATTCGGTCTTCCGAAAGTTCAACGTCTCTCAAGAGCGCTGTTTAGCCGAACCTGGAACTATAGGTGGACTCTTCAGGTCCACAACCTCTTGGTGCTCGGTGAAGGGCAGAGAAAGTTAACGACGACGCTGCCGAACGCGTGTGAGTTGCGTATCGTGCAATCAGGAGCCTGATGATAAGTATGATAGGTAATGTCGACGTGAGCCTGCTCCGTCCTCTCCAATGTCCACCCCGTCACTCATCACTCCTCCCTGGTCATTGAAGCTGCACTTTCGTCGTATCCGAAGATCTACTCAACAATCGACGTTAGCTATGGCGCACAGCAAGGAAAGATATGGAGCATGCCTGGCTTCCGTACAGGTCAAAGAGTCGGAGTCAGAAGGAAGGCGAGAAACACGGTGCACGCCGAAGAGGGTGGTGCACGAGAGCGTTGCCAATGAGAGTGTTGGGTTGATTGGAAGGGATGAGATGGGCTGGGTGTGATGGGACCGCAGTTCAGCCCTACAAATTGCTAATCTTTGGCTTGCATTCGGTCGGGGTTGCTGGTGTCGACGAATGTACCATGCAGTTTGAACCTGACTAAAACAACCCCTCCACCAACTCCCCCGCATACGCAAACATCCCCCACAACTCTTCTATGGTCCGGCCTGCAGCAGCACTACCCCATCACACCTGGCTCAACAAACTTCCACACACCCTTCTCCTCCTCGATTGTGCAAACCGACATTGTGCCGCAGAGGACTCGATGACAACATGTCCTCTTTAAAGAGCGCCGATTCGGCCTTCCCGCGTACAACCTCCAGAGCGGTGTTGAGGGTAACGGCAGCAAATTCACCGTGGTCCTCTACCCCTTTGATCACTTCTAGCTTCTTCTTTTCCAGATGTCGATGCAAGTTGAGGGGCGAATCATCGGCACCACAGATGAAGTGAAAGGAATTCAGTGTGGCTGAGGCAATTTGAAGAAAAACCGGGTGATCGAATGATGTACCGTGGACGTTTAGCGTTCAACCCTTGCAGCTCAACAACCACCCTCCTTCCTCCCCATTGAAAAAGATTTGTCCGAACCTTGTCCACGATATCCGCTCGTGGACATTGAACAAGACGAGAGCCTCGTCTTATCCAAGATCCCAGCTCCGTCGCTTTTAGAATGCCATGCAAACGCCGCGTCTGAAAGGCCTTCCCAATGATCGACGTAATCCAGGAAGGTAGCGAAGGGGTTAACAAGGTAGTCGGCTTCTGCAGTCGAGAATAGGCAGTAGAGGGGAAGTTGGGATTGGGAGGTAGGAGGCGTGTTGCCGCTGCTGAGGATTGGGGCACAAAGACATTGCCGAGGGTTAGTGTTTCATTGACGGTTGGTTTAGGGAGAAGGAAGTGGGTGTGCGAGAGTGTACATTGGGGGTTCAATAGAGCCAGCTGCGTAATCAGTCGTTAGCTACCGCCGGTTAAGACTAGGAAAGAGGATGAACTCACTTGACATTCTCACCAACTTCACGGCAAATATGAGGACTCGACGAAGCAAATATACCGGCACTTGAACACGACCCGCTGGGCTACCGCGCAGCACCTCCGTCCCTGGAAAAGAGTTGCAGGCATGAAAACGGATGTTCGAACGAAGGCGGACCGTGCATTTGGATGGGGAGACTCGATGATCTGGTCACTCACTTCGAGGGATGGTCACTGGAAGGGCTGTTTAGACCAAAAAAAGAGACATGTAGATCGCGACCGTGTTCTGGTTTCGGGGGCTGAGAATTGACACGGACTACTACCTAAAAGATTGTCAGCTGAGGCTTCAGCGTCCAGCGAGTACAATCCGCACCTTCATTTTCAGGGAATTCTTGAGAGATCTTCGCTGCTATGCGAACTCATACGGGGAAAATGGGGAGTCCAGGTGTAGAGCACAACCCGTCACAATAAGCGCCGTCGGCGCCAGCGGATTCCATCCCCTAGTTGTGAGCCCTGTATGTGCCCTACAGAACCAGCATGCCAGAGAAACAGGCACACTAAAGAGGGTAAGCCGCCGAGGAATGAGAAAGACGAAGGCAAGCGACAAGTGAGAGGGGAGTCGGAAAAGGCCAGGCACGTGCTTGCGTGTATACAAAAATAGACCAACACCGTGGCAACATGCCTTCACCTCGTGGCATGATTGGGGGTCTCCTGGCTTCTGAGCGTTCCCCTTTCTTTCCCTTCCCCGTCCTGAACTCTTACGCTAATCTTCCACCACTCGAGATGAGCGAAGCGCACGTTTTTCAAAATGCTCGTGGCACTACCGTTAGCGGCGGCACATTGTACACAGCTAACACGGTAAGTGGAACAGTTAGATATCTGCTCAGCAAGCTAATGGTGTGGATTTCTGGCAGATCCACATCAACAACATCGACAACGGCAGTAGGACGATCTCCGATGAGGTCATGTCCCTTATGCCAAATCCGAGCAATCGGTTCACAGGGCGTACAGAAGCCATCGCTAAACTCAAGAGGCATTTTTTTACCAACACAAATGATTCAGCTCGGAATAGAAAGTTCTTCCTGTTGTATGGTATGGGGGGCATTGGAAAGACTCAGATTTGCTTAAAGTTTGTTGAGGAAATGTTTGACAGGTGAGCACCTATCAAGTA
>KN838541.1:496936-523962 GCA_000827195.1 Laccaria amethystina LaAM-08-1 | reverse complement strand
TAATTCATATTCTTTGTTGTTTCAATTTTTGTAGGTCAATAAATCTATGGACAGTGGTGTACTTTCTTCTTGTTTCAGTCTTATTTTGATCATACATGACTCATATACAATAAGGAATGTTTTTTACATTGAAATCTAGTATACTTGTAATTTCAGGTTATCTCAGGACAGTTCAGGTTGCCCCAGGACATCCTGTGATGCCTTGTGAAAGCCTGGGAAAAAGCTTACAAACATGTTTGTCCCAGGATAAAAGTGGTTTTCCTGATGTAAGCCCTGTGATTCGGTGTCTGGATGTTGTCGGTACAGGTGTCAATGATCCTGTTACTGGTGTCTGTGATGCAGGAGGGCTACTACCTTCATCTGCGCTTTCGTACTGTTCTTCACCTGATGTAAAGGTGTCTTGTCTGGGTTGTTCGAATCTAAGGTATCTACCTACCAAACCAGAAAATGTGGAATATCTCTGGAATGTGGGAATGCACACCTGTTGTCTCTTTTGGCCCTTTACACTACATAATAGTAGACTTAAACAAGCCCTAGATCATAAGAAATGGTGGAGAATTGAGCAATCCAGAGTATCCACCTACCAAACCAGAAAATGCAGAATATCTCTGGAATGCAGGGATGCACAGCTCTCATATATTTTGGCCCTTTAAACTACATAATAATGAATTTAAAGAAGCCCTAGATTATAAGAAATGGTGGAGAACTGAGCAACCTAGACTATCCACCTACCAAACCAGAAAATGCAGAATATCTCTAGAACATGGGAATGCACAGCTCTTGTCTCTTATAGCCCTTCAAACTACATAATAATCAATTTAAACAAGCCCCCAACCATAAAGAACGGTGGAGAACTGACTTACCTAGACTACCTGCCCACCAAACAGAAAATGCAGAATATCTCCAGAACACAGATGTGCAAGCCTCTCATCTCTTCAGGTCCTTTGAAATATACTAAAATACATTTCAAAAATGATGGTGAATGTTGGAGAACTCACAAAGATAGAGTACATCCACCTCCTGAAACACAGCATGTCAGATATCTCCAGAATGTGATAGTAGATAGCTCTCAGTTCTAGGCATGTTTTGCAGGGCCCAGTCCTCATTTCCAAATATGGAAAGTGTGGCTATGCTAAATAAAGAAATAGTAAAAAAATGAGAAAAAAATAGGGATGATTGGTGATGGTTGGTATTGTCAGGGTCCATTCCATATTTCCATATATGGAACAGTGGCTATGCTAAATGTAAAAATAGCGATAAAATAGGGAAAAAATCAGGAAAAAATAGGGATGGTTGGTGATAACATTGGGTGGTGTTTTCAGGGTCTATTGTACATTTCTATATATGGAAGGTGTGGCTGTGCTAAATGTAAAAATAAGGATGATGTTGGGTGGTGTTTTCAGGGTCCAGTGCCTATTTCCATATATGGAAGGTATGACTGTGCTAAATGAAAAAGACTAATAAAATAGGAAAAAAATCTGGAAAAAATACTGATGGTGGTCAATATTGTTATGTAATGTTGTCAGGGCTCATTGCATATTTCCATATATGGAAGGTGAGGTTGTGCTAAATGAAAAAAGACCAATAAAATAGAAAAAAAATCAGGCAAAAAATATTGATGATGATCAATATTGTTAGGTGTTGTTGTCAGGGTCCAGGGTATATGTCCAAAAAAGGAAATTCAGAGTTTCTAATAAAAAAATAGTAGAAAAATCACAAAATTTTAGAGAAAAATACAGATGGCATATATCATCAGGCACTGTATTCAGGGTCCATATCAGGGTCCTCTGTATATATCCCAAAAGGGAAATCTCATCTGATCTAACCAAAAAGTGAAGAAAAACAAGATATGGATGATTTGACAGGTCAGGATCCATCAGGCAGGTTGTTGGGATGTGATCACATGACCAATTGCCCAAAATGATACAAATACCAAAGTTGTAGCCCTGCACTGTAGCTTCCAGAATCAGTTGAAATTTCATTCTAAAGTGCTCTTGTTGTGGAGATATGAGGTAAAAGATTTTCAAAAGCATCCTGTTTTTTTTTTTTTTTTTTGCATTTTTCTCAATGAAAACAACAGCAAATAAAATGATTTCAACACATTTACAAAGCTAAGAGAAGGGGCTACAACTTTTGTATCCTGGGGAAATTCACCCAAAAAGGAAGGTGCATGCCCTAAAAAGGAAATTAATACTGGGGGACTACAAAACATTGCTGATAGACTACAAATGTCATATATAGACTGCAAAGTTTACTAACACATTATAAAAGACTATTAAAAGGTCAGACATGGACTACAAAGTTTACTAAGAGACTACCAAGATTACAGAAGTTGGACTTAGACTACAAAGTGTCCTGGTAGATGTACATCAGCACTACAATTTGATTATAAATTTGCCTAAATTTATAATTGAATTGTAGCACTGATGTACACCTACCAGGAGTTGTTTAGATTATGCCATATGCTAATGTACTTACAGAGATATGCACCAATCAAAAATCTGGTTTAAAAGTTGCAGCAACACCACTATCAATGTTTATTTCTACATTTAGGGGGGAATTTTACATTCAGTAAGGCCTAAAATGCATCTCATATCAGACCCTTCATGCAATAAATGCATTTCCACAGCTCAGTAATAAGGTCAAATCTCTATCTGATAATGCATACTTATTGGCATGGAAATTTGGCCTATGCATTATGCAATACTGTACCATTTCGATCAATTCGACTGTCATGTGTAATGATCAATTTTTTTTATTGCGGATTTAATTTTTTCCCGATTTTTCCGATTTTCTGGGATTTTTCCGAAATCGCAAAAAAGTCACGTCGGTGTCGGTACAGATTTGCCTGTGCAACAAGTTGGTTTCGCTAAAACCTATGACACACAGAGCTTCACGGGACCTCGCGGTGGTCTGCCATGTACGTAGGTCAGCTGGTTGCCATGATGAGCTTGTCAACTCTTCAAGACCAAGATGCCGTCTGAAGAGATGACCTCGTGACCCCAGCCCCTATTTGGTGATGACTTTCAAACCCTGACTTGCACTCACCTCGTGGCAGACTTGTGGCGAACGCCGAAGTCCCAAGTCGCAAGAATGTCAACCAAAGATATTGAGGGTACTCAAACCGCAGACGTCTTCTCTCTTGAGAAAACATTCACCACTCCAGCACACGTCTCTTCACTTGCTTTTGGCCATCCTGGGCAACTTTACGCAGGATCAGGCATGTATAGATATACAACAGGGTGTTGTCTACTGAATTATCTTCATAGATGATGGTTCTCTGCGTATTTACGACCTCTCAACTTCCAAAGTCCTGAAAGCCGTCAGGGGACTTGGAAACGAAGTATCCTCTATAATTTGCATCAAACGACCAGGCTCGGAGCTCCGCGATGCCTGGGTAGCACATGGGAAACGAGTCCGTCTTGCCTTCTCAACTTCTAGTCAACTCAATTTTATGTACTCTAATAGATTTCCCTGTTCCAGCTGGACTCCCCTAAACTAATACAATCCCCCGAAGACGCGTTGAGTACCGTCGACATTGGAAACACAGAGGACGCGTCAGAGATTGATACGCTGAATGAGGTTCGTGAAGCTTCGGCTGTACGCGTTTTGTGCGCTGAATGCGTTTAGTAAGCTTTCGTTGAATAGCGATAAGAGTCATCTAGCCTTCAGCATGGACTCTGGAGCTGTGGGCGTTGTGAAATTGGCGACGAAGGAGGTTGTAAAGATGAAAACGGGTCATGAGAGTGTGCGTTTTTTTTTTTTTTGGAGCGACCAAAGCACTGATCGGGCGAAAACGATCAGGTGTGTGGTTCCGTCAAGTGTGTACCAGGTCGACCACAGGAGCTTGTTAGTGGCGGGTACGACAGAAAGTTGCAACACTATGATTACACGCAAGGAGACGTTTTGTCCTCCTACCTCATGGGTTCGTCTACTCCATTCTTTTGAGGCCCTCATTTGACTAAAATGTCCCACTAGAATTGTACGCTCAGAATGGCGGGAGCGCAGCGCTGGCCCCGCCGTTCGTCATGTCACTAGCCGTGTCACCCTCGGGGGTTCTAGCCGCCGGTACAGCAGATGGCCGCTTATGGTTAGGTTTCGGCGGAGAAAAGAAGGTCACTGGTGCAAAGAGGAAGAAAGGGAAAAAATGGGGAGGTCTCGACGAGGACGAGACCCTCCTCATCAAAATTGCAGAGGGTCCCATCGTCGCAATGTAAGTGGGTCTCAAGTGACGGCTATACTTCTGTTCATACTTTCCGCAGGGCTTTCTCTGAAGCCAGAGCACTTACCATATCCACCTTGATGGGTGTCCTGACTCACTACCATTTGGAGTATAACCCGACAGTGGGTCAAGTTGTGCTCAAGCAATTGTGGCAGAGGGAGAGCGAAGGAATTCAAAAAGTTAATGCTCTCATCGCTGATGAGAAGAGGTTCATCGTTGGAGGATTCACAGAGAAAGGCCAAGGTATCATTGAAGTGTGGAGAAAAGTGCCGCCTCAACCTGAGGCAGACACTTCGAAAGTAGTTTTGAAAGAGGTGGTTGAGAACCAGTAGGAGTTATAGATGATGATGCTATATATAATCCAGGCTAAGCCATACTCTGCCTCTAATTGTCGTTCGAGCTCTATAATTCGCACATCTGGTACTGTCTCAAATGCCGTTATGAACCTAGGCCTCATGTGCCAAACCTCTTTCCCAACCCCTCAATGAACACAACGGACGCCGTGAACCCGTCGTGGAATGTCGTTACCATTGGAAGGGGCAGCTTCGCCAATGTCTCTATCTTAACCGGACGCCCAGTCGCTTTTAAGCAAGTCCTGTTTCCTGAACGAACGCTGGAACTGAAAGCCGAGTTCAAGAGCATCTGCAAATTGTACGACCTCTGCGGCTCTGACTCTTTTTTTGCCATTCCTCGTCCTTTTGCCTTTTTTGATCCCCTGTTGCCCAACACCTGCATCTCCTCTACTGTGTCTCCTTTATGGCAAGGACGACGCAGAGCCGCTCGCCCCCTCGTCAGCCACGGCGACTTCAAAGCGCTCGGGCTATCCAACGCCGCGTATGCCATGGACCAAGTCCTCCCCCTTCCCTTGTCTACCGCGCAGCTAGTCCGCAAATTGTTCTACCCCCCCGGCCAGGAGGAGGCCACCTTGCCCACTCTCTGTCGATTCTACTTTGGCAGAATTCTTGACGTGCCTACCACGGACGGAAGGCCAACTCGCTTTTTCAATTCTGCAAACTTTCCTTTAGATGCAGCAAGATACCTTCGTTTGGTTGCAACTGGCAATGCTGAAGATTATGACAAAATAGAAGATATAGTGTATGGAATGGGAGAAATGCTGGGTCGCGTGCATTGGTTTGGTGGGTATGATGGTCGTGATATAGAATTTGTGATGGGCGGTGCCTCCTTCAGTGGTGTCTCCATGAATCTGATCGATTTCAATCAGGTGTGTTGTTGCTGCTCCAAACATGGATGCTTTTTATTCTAATCCGTGTCAAGATGCGAAAATGGTCGAAAGCGAGGGCGGATATTCAAAAACTCGTTGATGCGTTCTATAGCAATGATCCTTATTATCCGCGTGCTCGCCCCGACGAATGTCTGTATAGCCAGTTTCGTCTGGGATATTTGGCTGCATACCCAGAAGAGGCCATTGAGATTGCCTATGCCTTTCTCCAGGCCATCGAAGCTGAGCAGGCCATCCGCGACTCCAGAAGGTAGGCCTGGCTGCTGTGTATAATGGAGTTGGCTGGGAACGTAAGTGGTCTCCAGAGACAGCTATACTTTTGCTTACAGGGCTTTCTCTGAAGCAAGGGCACTTGCTAACTCCACCTTGATGGGCATCCTGACTCACGTCAGCGGGTCAAGTTTCACTTAAGCAAATGCGACGTAAGGAGAGCGAGGGAATTAAAAAAGGTAATGCCTTCATCGGTTGAGGATTCACAGACAACGGCCAAGGTACAGAGAAAAGTGCCGCCGCCTCAACCTGAGGAAGACACATTGAAAATAATTTCAAAAGAGGTGGTTGATAATTAGTAGGGGTAATGGATGATAATGCTACATATAATCCAGACTAATGCTCAACATCTTTGAGCTCCCGCTCTTCCTCTGATTGTCGTTCAAGCTCTATAATCCGCTTCTGGTAAACTGCTCTAGTCCTCTTGAGCTTGAGAAAGTACTCCTCATCTGATACCTGTATCAACCCCAAAGCTGTCAAGATACGCTGGGCGACGGGGACGCGTTCGGACGAGTCTGGTGGTGGTGGGGTAGGAGCTACTGGCATTTGACCCGTTTCCTTCAGCTTGGAAACGTATCTAAGCCTCGTGACGGCTGCTTCGTTGTAGGCGAGCTGTAAAATCGTACACAGGGCTGCGGCAGATATGGCACCCGGTAGGACACTTCGCAGACCGGCTTTAATCGAATTAGTTACATGTAAAAGAAGGAAAAGAGACAACGTACATCTCCAGGCTCGAAGCAAGCCACCAGCCGCTGCACCGCTTACTGCCGTGTCGAGTAATTTATTTGTGCGGATTTCAGACCAAGTGAGTTGTTCCGAGTCATTAGAAAGACTTAAACCCAGCTGCCGTCTCCGTCTTTCATATTGCGTCCATGGTGCGGTGTGCACTAGCATCGGACCAACAGCGTATTCACGCAGAGCTAAAAGTGATCAGCACAAATGGTAACTCGGTCAACACAACAAAAACACACCAAAGAATGTAGCAGCTGTGAGACCCGTATTTACCGCCGCGTACGCTGCGACCATTCCGGGGAGTGGTTTTCTGGTAAGCACAGCATGGCTGTAGAAGCCCAGCGCGCTCGTCGCAGCTAATTATGAGCAAGGAGGGTGATCAGCCACGCTCAACTGAAGCAGGGCACACAAAGACGGACTTGCATGGTATGACCGTCCCAAGAGTGACTGTCCACAGCGCCGACTTGTCCATTCACCTGAGGGAGGAGTAAACTTTCAATTGCGGATTTCAGAAGCTTTCACCAATTATGCCGACACTTTGCCAAACAAACCAGCGGCATTCGTCAAACGATCTTCCTTGCTTGCCCTCTACTTTGCACGGCAACCTGATGAGATCATTCTATGGCTTCTCTTTTTCTTGTATTTTTTCTCCTTGGACCCTTATAAATTTTGCTTTTGCAAGTACAGGACGTTCTGTGGCGATGCTGCCCCTTCCATCCTTCTGATTTGGACAAGTGTCTTCGATTCCAAGGCCATCTCAAACAAATCTTGGACCACCTTGCTTCATCGTTTTGCTGTATTTTGAAAGGTTTCATGAATATCGAAGGCTCTTCCATCCCCCACATCCGTGACCTCCTTGTCAATGCACCAAAATTCAATCCACTTTCCATGAATTGGACAAATAACTGGCATAGCACTTACTGGGGAATGGTTTCAATGGCCGGGAGAGCAGTCCCTGAAATCCATATCAATGGCAACCTTATTCATGCCTTTGAGGAGGTGCCCGAGGTATACAATTTTTTTGTCACTAACTAACTAAAACCAGGCTCCCATTTGTCAGGACATATGTGCCGCTGTTCAAATTTTTGGCTTTCGTCGTGGCTGTCACTATTCTTACGGAGCTTTGTGAATACACCATCTAAATAATTGTTGGCCCGACGATCAGACCTGATTGGCAAACCCTCCATGAATGGTCAGGACGCACCTGGGAAGATCTTGTTTTCGACCGTGGACATGTCTCTGTCATGTGGCTGAAGGAAAACACTGGACTAATGGATAACATTCTCAGAGTAGCACTTCAACAAAAGAAGGGACTAGGGCTCCCACGCGAGGAGTATCAAAAGGAGCTGTGTGCGTAACTGTTTTCCCAAAACAATACCAATTTTATCAACCTTGTTACAAACTCTTCAGCAACCGATGTATGCTCATCTTTCTTGGCTCCACTCCAGTCAACCAGCTTGGAAGCCATCAAGTTTAACGATCTACCTGATAGTCAAAGAGGGCCTGAGGTCACATTTACCCGTACCACTGCCAATAGGATATCGATGCTCCACCACGGATCCTGGTCTCGTTGAGGTGCGTGTGTCGAATCATCATGGAGAGTTGGGAATTTGAGCGTGGAGCCTGGTGAGTTTAAGAACCCTTCCGTGAAGAAGGCGGTTATAATTAATCGTCAGCTATGGAAGCTCAAGAAACCGATGAACGAACAACGCGACAGCTGCCACGTACACTGCGACCATTCTATGGCATTGTTTTTTTTGGAAGTGCGGCATGCCATGAACAGAGGTAATTCACACTACTTGGGGGACTGTCTAGGAAAGATTGGCACTCGAGTTGCTTGAGCCGTGGCCAGACTTAAGGCGGTCATCGTACTTGCTATCAAACCCTTTTCCATTACACGCTCCTACTTGCAGTGTTTTAAATACGTTTAAACAATAATTTTGGTGAGGCGCAATAGGCATAGTGCAGAACAAAATGTATTTCTTTTCCATCAAGTAGGTCCTTGAGAGTCAGGCGCGATGTAACGATTTCTGGTGAGAATGTGCGTACGCGACCTGCACGTGCACCATTCTTTCCCTCCCTTCATGAAGTAAAGGAATGCCACCAATGTGTTGCAATTCCACCCTTTCACCCTTCTTCACGATGCTAACGTCTCTCATTCAGACGCGACAAGTTCACCATTCACTCCAAAGCCGTCGTTTGCCAGGATGTCGAGCTCAAGGGTGATATCACGATAGGCTCTGGTAACACCTCCCCCTTCGACTTGCATTCCGCCTCTCATGCCCGTGTCAAATGTTTGCGTATAGGCACAATCGTACACCCCAAAGCGACTATATTCGCTATTGCAGGTCCCATCGTGATTGGGATGGGGTGCATCATCGAAGAGGGCGCTATTATCGTGAACAGGTTGGATCGTTCACTTCAATTTCTGAATGAAGGCAGCCTTATTCATGTGAAAACGTAGAAGGAAAGAAGTCATGCGAATAGGGGATGATAACCTCTTTGAAATTGGCTGTCGTGCGTTTTAGGCCACTGCACAGTAGCTTGCTCACTTATTGTTTATGTAGGTGTCGAATGTCCCTCCGTAGGCAACTTCAACACAATATCGACACGCGCCCGAGTCCACCACACCGTCCGCATCTCTTCGTTCTGTGTCATCGGTGCAGGATGCCTGCTTGTGCCAACAGAAGATGAAGTACTCGAAGATTATACAGTCATCTACGGACCTGCTGCAGAGAAAAGGGTCTGGAGTGGGAGGGGGAAAGTGCAGGAGGCGGATCTGAGACGAAAACACGCAGAGTATTTGAAGGAGATGCTACCAAAGTTTAATCGGCTGAGACGGGGAGAAGGGACGTAATGTGTGTATGCTATTTCTAGTTATTGTTGGAGGGTTTCTAATGAACGACGATGTTCTAGGGATTCATGATTGTATCCTAACACCAGCTTTCTTGCCGCAAATCGAGATTAAAGGAACGTTTGAATCTGCAATGTATTCAGTCATGCAGGATAATTCCAAGCGAGTTTTCTGTGCAGAGAACGAGGATCAATAACTTGGTACTCGTCCGCCGAAAATTCTTCTAATCCTTGCGACGCCTCTAGAATGATCATCAGCGCATCACATTTTTCCAACCATTTCTCCCAGATTCGACGCAAGTGTTCACCCGCAAAAACAGAGGTCATGGTCTGACATGGGATCAAAAAACGAAGAGACCGCAAGCCGAGGAATGTCGAAATCAATTGGAACAAGTTGGTAGAAAGGACCTTGAGCTTTTCCTCTAAAGCGCTGAGGTCGTACCCCATTAATCGTAAGGTGCTTAGGTCCCTTTGTAGCCCATCAATTATGATGCATTCAACAGATGTGTTTGGGATGCATTCCGACCAAGGATAGACGTCATTGGTGAGTTCAAAGTAACGGATAGTAATTGTCTGCAGGTTTGCCCAGCGATGGATAGTGGGGAGAATCCTGCTGAAGTTGTGCACGTCTAGAAATTTCACATCTTCCACGTGAAGCGAGGGCATGTGTAGTTCATGCGGAATCCTGATAGCCCGAAGAACTGGTAGAGTGAGTCCGCGCATATATGTCCCACCCTCGTACTCGCTAATCAATGTGTGCAGATTTGGAAACGTTAGGGTACGTTGGACGACAGCGGTATGTTGCCGCCTGCAAGGCCAAAGCCATAGTACTTGTACTGAGGGCACCGCTTCAGCTAGAGCCTCGATGATCTCGGTGTCCGTCTTCAGTTCGACTCTTTTCAGTGACCCATGGAAGCGAAGCGCATTTATCAACCTAGTGCTCTGAAAAACAGACGGATCGGCAGTCGAGAACGCGGTGGAGAAGCAGACGAGGTTTGGACAAGATTCAAAGATCCGTAGGACAGCGCAGGTGTGTTCCTCTGTCCATATATGCACGCCTTCCAAGGCGATTTCCAGTCGAGTCGTCGACAGTCCGAGTTTATTAGAATCTGCACAGTCCTTCAACGCGTCTGCTATTGCCAAAGCGTGTTTCCCGTTCCTGATAATGATGTATTGAAACAGTACTTGGCGCGCCAGGACGTTCCAGCAGCGACAGACACGGCTCAACGCGAGTTTTGTGTCCATTACAGAGCGGAAGCGGTTGCGTACACATATACCGTATGGGTCGCGGGTGAACGCTGTAATTGCATTTGGGCAGCGAGTATCGAATGCGCCTGGGATGTAGGAGGCCAATGCGAAAACATAAAGCCATATTTCTGGTGGTAGTACGGGCATGAGAGACAAGCAATTATGTCACGGGGTCTAATTATACCCGATCATATAACCCATGTGTAGTGACTACGTCACACCTACAGCTTACTGCCAAGATGGTCAAAGCCGATTCTCCAAAGTCTTTAGAGGATCTCGAGGGACTCCTTGGAAACGATACCAAAGTAAAGGTTGCTGGTGCGTTGTTAGGGCCATCTTCTTCCGTGTCTTCTATGGATAGCATCTAGGAATCGATGGTTAGTGTCATACGGTCATCATCTCGCGATCGTTAAGCTTCTTGCATAGTCGACGGTGTCCTTCGCGGAAAGTTCATGGTACGCAAATGTAATTTGGTTCTGTTACTCACATGCTCATAGGAACATCAGTCCAAGGACAAGTTTCTAAGTGCTGCTTCCTCAGACGGATTTGGATTCTGCAGCGTTATCTTGTCAGTTCTTGTCTGAATACCGCTCGTCTCAAAATCTCACCCGCAGCAGCGGCTGGGACATCCACGACACAGTGTACTCACGGGAACTTTTGATTTCGAACAAGGCGAATGGCTATAGGGACATCCTTGCATCCATTGACTTGTCGAGCTTCCGCAGGATACCTTGGGAGAATGACGTTCCGTTCTTCTTGGTCTCGTTCCTTGATCCAGATACCAAACAGCCAATTGTCGTTGATCCACGTGGAATTTTAAAGATAACGACGGATAGGGCTGGTGACTCCGGATATGAATGTTTTGCTGGGATCGAGTATGAGGTATGGGCCTATGCGTTTTGGTCAATGTTAGACTGATTCACCGTATTTCCAGTACTTTAACTTCAAAGGTACTGTAATCTGGGTCCAACTCTCTACCAACAAGTGTCAACCGTCTTACAGAGACCGCTGAATCTGTGTCAAAGAAGAACTTTACAGACCTACAGCCCTTAACGCCCGGAAGTGAGTAAGTTGTAAGGAATAAACCTTCCACAACGTTGATCTCCATCCTTCCAGTGCATGGGTATTCTCTACTCCGGACACAACTTAACAACCAATACTTCCATGATCTCTTCGACAAGAGCTTGCAATTCCTTATCCCAATAGAAGGCCATCGTGAGTCTCTCCCTCTGATTATGACAAATAAAAAGGCCAAGGGAACCTTCCACGGAACAGATACGGAGACAGGCCCAGGTGTTCTGGAGACAGCACTAGCGTATACCTCGGCCCTTAGGATGGCGGACAATGCAATCTTGTTCAAATATACGGCGAAAAGTGTTGGCATGACACACGGAATCATTCCAAGTTTTATGGCCAAGCCATGGGGAAATGTGCGTCCTACCCCATTCTTCCAAAGGGTCGTATTGATGCACATGTAGCTTCCAGGCTGCAGCGGGTCAGTCGGCTCAATGTGTCTCAAGGATCCTTTTAAACTCGCACTAGACATGTCCATGTATCCTTACGTGACAAGAACGGCAGGAATATCTTCGCTGTCTCTGATTCTGAGCTTGTTAGCGGGAGAGTTGGAGCCTCTTACGACGACACGAAATTCATCAGCCGAGAAGGGGAGTGGTTTCTCGCTGGTGTTCTTGACGGGATTGCCGATGGTACGTCTTCCATGCCGTGAAACCCCCTAATATATCATTGCTGATTTTCCAATCTGAACCACAGTCATGCCCATGGTATTCACCTAAATATATATATTATTTTCCCCTTTAATTGACAAGCACAAAATAGGTCGTACCGACGATAAACGGCTATAAGCGAGTCGTCGGCGGAGAAGCATTCTGGGCACCAAACGCCGTGACGTACGGGTACGATTCACGGGCTGCATCCATCCGGATAATCTCCCCTCCCTCCGTTCCTCCCGCCGCCACCAGGATGGAAGTGCGGATACCCGGAGCCGACATGAATCCTTACTTTGCCATCAGTGCTATTTTTCTCCTGGGCTTAAGGGGGATTAATCGACAGTTGTCGTTACCTGGCCCGCCGGTTAGCCATTTTACACTGGAGGATAGGAAGAGTGGGAAGGTAGTCTGGTTGTGACGTTATCGGGGGTGAATACTAACATTGTTATAGGTCAAGATGCTGCCTACGTCGTTGGAGTCGGCGACGATTAGGATGATGAGGCCTGAAAGTATCGCGCGGGAGCCTGGGATGTTTGGGGACGTCTTTGTTGAGCATTATGGAGGTACGAGGGAGCATGAAGTCAAGTTGTGGAATGAAGCTGTGACTAGCTGGGAAGGTGAGTCGTGAATTCGCTGCATTCTATGACTTAATCGTTTTTTTAGTCGAGCGATATCTGGAGCTCGCGTGATAGGGAAAGACAGAAAGAGATTCGGAATTCGGACATGTATACAAGGAAAGATTATCCCCCAGGACCAGTTGTATGTGCACCTTTGTAATCATCTAGCAATCAAGCCATTATGGAACCCAAGAACAATGCTATTTCAAACTACAAGCCTATCCGGATAAGCTTTTGACCCATTTTATAAACTGTGGGACGTCCTAACAAAAACCTTCTTTGTCAAAAACGCCAATAACAAGCTTGGAAGAACAGTTATCTTACCGAAGCGATCTTCTTCGCCATCGTGCTTTCGACAATAAAATTGGGTATGCTTCCCCCAGGAGTGCTTGAGGTGGCCATGCGCCACTCTGTGTTCCCATTATCAAGCTCCTTGATACGCTCTACGCTGACGTAGCGACCTTTGACGCCCTTCTCTTGTAGTTTCGCGAGCTCCTCGTCCCCTTTTGATGAAAGATCGATTGACAGCGAAACGATTATCCTTGAATCCAAATTTGTCAAGATCGTTTACATGGCCGCGTGAATGCACCGTAGACGTACCCAGTACGTGGCTTCGTTTCTTGCAGGCGCACCACCTGAAGCACTGTAAAGACACGAGGTGACACGGGGGGCGTGAAAGTGTAATACAGCGTCCAGATGCTCGCTGTTGGGGAAAGCTCCTTTACTTTGGTGACCTTTTGGATTTCATGGATGAATCTGAGGGTCAATCAGTCATTACGCTGCAGGATTCGACGAAGCCCGAGTTAAACATGCATACTCTTTCTCCTTCACAGGCTTGTCAATTGCCAGGTTCTCCCAGAGTTGGTCAAAGGTCAGTTCTTCGGGGGCGTGTTCACTGAGGCGGACGTGCCATGGGGCGCCGTCCCCCGACCGCTTTGCGTGATAGAGTGTTTTGATGTTGTTAAAGAAGGTTTTGCCTTCGGGCCATGAGGACGTTGATTCGATTAGGGCGATTCCTTCTGTTATAATTGTTTCTTCGGATGGGATTTCTGAGGGTTAGAGTGTTAGTTATTGGGTTTGATGTAAAGAAGGATCATGGGCTCACCAGAGGGCTTTAGGGGTGTTATGGTTAACAAAGGGGTATCGATTGCCATGTGTGTGAGGTACTGTAGGGCTGAGAGCAAGGGTAGTTATACATCGTCGTCCTGTGAACGATGATGATATTTTTAGATGCCGCACTCACATAAATCAAGCTGCGGCGGCTTGGTGAGTGACATGATACTTAAAATCCATCAACATGACAAGTTGAGATATGGTGCGTCAATTCGTGCTCGATATTGAATGGGTACTGGGAGTCACGCTATTGAGCTGTACAAGACCACAATATCGACTGCGCCCCCTAGAGTCCTGGTCACGGGGAAGGACTTCACCGCGTTCGAGGACAACTCCGACAAATCTTCGTTCACCTCGCATCCACTTTTCTTTGTAAAACCGTACAACGCCTGGCGCGGTCGCGTATATTGTGTGGTCGCGTCCCATTTTAACCTAGGCAACAAATTAACAAGGAATAAGTTACACGGAGGACAAAGCTAGACGTACATGTTGAGCAGGATGAAACAAGGTCCCTCGTTGTCGAACAATTATGTTGCCAGGGATCACATATTGATCTGTGGGTATACATATTATCAGCGAGTGTTTTGTGAAGAACAATGCCAGACGTACCTGAGAACTTTTTGACGCCGAGGCGTTTACCAGGAGACCCACCATGGTTGTGGACTGTACCGCCTGCCCTTTTGGTTGCCGTACGTATTGCGCCACCTGCCGCGGGTTCAACACAAAAATGAGAACAACTGTTTGAGGAGAGTTACCTAGGAGAGAAAAGGGACTTCGCGCTGCGTTACAACACCGAGTCAGAAAAGACATCCTTGCACAAAAACAACAGAGCGTGACATTGAGCCAAGACAAGGCTTGAGTCACGGATAGTCACGGCACATGGCTCGGCTATCCCCGAGGCCTGTGTTACACCACAATTTATACTCGTTCCTCCGCTCACATCTCAACAGCCACTACCTTCCAATTCCCTTTTCTATCCACTTCAAAATGGTCCTTCTCGTTACTTCCGATAATGAACAGTTCAACGCGGACAAGGATGTCGTAGAACGCTCCGTTCTCATCAAGAACATGCTCGAGGGTAAGTCTCACTTGGTTTGCAACATCAATACCGCAGTATTCATATTCACGCCATTTTTTAGATGTTGGCGAATCAGATCAACCTATCCCTCTGCCTAACGTCTCCTCCAGCGTTTTGAAGAAGGTACGTTATTGGCACGTCATCGATAACTCAAGAGACATGACACCCTTTTTTGTTATTCTAGGTACTTGAGTACTGCGAACATCACCGGGGCGAACCACTCCCTACAGCGGATACCGAACAAAGCCAAGATGAGACGCGCAAACGGACGACTGATATCAGCGAGTGGGACCAGAAATTCATCACAGTAGACCAAGAGATGCTTTTCGAAATCATCTTGGCTGCCAATTACCTTGATATCAAATCACTACTGTGCGTGTTTAGCTCTGCTTGTATGTAGGCACTCGATACTGATCAGCTGCGCCACAGTGATGTCGGCTGCAAAACCGTCGCGAACATGATTAAAGGAAAGACTCCTGAAGAGATCCGAAAACTCTTCAACATTGTCAACGACTTCACGCCAGAGGAGGAGGTGCGTAAAAGTTACTTGAACCTTCTGATCTCCTTTTAACAGTTCATTTTGTTATCAGGCGCAGATCAAGAAGGAGAACGTGAGTATTTTTGTCTCGTACATGTTCCATATTTCTAATGCTATGATTCACGCAGGAATGGGCAGAGGATCGATGAGTATAATACCCTCGTATTGCCACTAGTTGTTGTCGTTCTGTCTCTTTATCCATGTACAAATATCTCGACCTTCTCGGCTATCTTTACGTAAGCGTCGCAAAAGGAGCTACAGAATAAATACACTAGGACTATCAAGTACCATAAAAGCTTTCCTTTCGAAAAATAAAGAACTCCACTTCGCCAGCTTCATAATGCCCATACCTGATTTACCTGGCGAACTAATTCCACGCTCGTCGGAACACGAGCATTGGTTGAAGGAACACGTCGCGAGGATGTGCCAAATGAATCATGAAAGGTAAGCAAGCGTCTCTTTTTTCAGTGGCACCTTTCGCCAGTGTGACCATCTCAAGGTGCGGCGTTAACTCGGACTCTCCAGGTTTCCCGGAAGCCAACCTGTCAGCTTTGGTGTAAGGGATTTAGGAAAATTGGAAAATCAAGAGTGCGTTGTGAAGGAACTCGTGAATGGCACACGACTGATTTCCGTTGATCATCAGCTTTTGGGTTTGCGAAAAGTCGGATGGCGTGCGTGTCCTGTTTCTGGTTGTCACAGACTTTGCTACGAAAGATCAGTCGATATTTATCGTGCGTTCTTTCTTCGTTCACGGCACGGACTGTGATTTGACAATGAGCATTTAAGATTGATCGACATAACACCTATCGGCAACTTAGTGGCCTGTTCTTCCCCCACCACGAGAATCCTATGATGCCTCTGAAGAATACGCTCGTTGACGGCGAGCTCGTTGTTGACGTTGACCCGAATACGAAGCGTGTATGTCTGCATTTGCTCATGTCATACCGTAAATGGACATCTCCCTTAGGAAACCATACGCTTCCTCGCTTTCGATTGCCTGGTTATTGATGACCAGAATGTCATGTCCAGAACTCTTGACAAACGATACGGTGTTTGTTCATTTCCTTTGAAGAAGCGCAGCCTTTGATGTCACCTCTATAGAGATTGACAGAGTGGTTCTACAAGCCCTATTCAAAGATGATACGCGATCATCCACACATGACGGAATCACAGCCATTTGCGTATGTCACTCCTTGTAGTATTGGCATGGCCCTTTCTGATACCCTATCCACAGTATTTGCGTCAAAGAAATCAGCTTTTCATATCACGTTGAGAAGGTCTTCAATGTCGACATACCTAAGTTGCAACATGAAAATGATGGACTCATCTACACCTGCGTCAATTCGCCTTATAGCCCTGGAACAGACCCTAACATGTATGTGAATCGTTATCAATCACCTCCATTAATACTAATTAGCGCCCTCTCTCTCTTATGAAGCCTGAAATGGAAACCCCCCTCAGGGAACTCGATAGACTTTAAGCTAGTCCTGCGATTCCCCCCACTACCGTCTAACCCTGATAAACCTGACTTTTGCGCGAAACCTCTGTTCCTCCTACACGTTTGGTGTGGCGATGAGCGCGGTGTACCCAAATACGAACAATACGACGAAATGTACGTCACTGACGATGAATGGGAAGAGTGAGTTTTGATCTTGCCAACGGATTCGTCGCTCATACGCGAGCGAAGTTTCCGTTTGATGTTTACACAAAGCTGATTTCTATCTAATCGCAGCATGAAACGGTCCTCCGAGCAATACGACGACCGCATCGTGGAGGTTCATTGGGACCCTGCGCTCTCGAGCTGGCGGATGATGCGGTTCCGCGATGATAAGCCGCAGGGTAACCACCGAAGCGTCGTCGAAAACATAATTCAAAGCATCGCTGATGGTGTGGAGAAAGAAGCAGTGAGTTCTTTGTTTACCGTGTCGTGTTTTTTGTCACTTATCATGGAACTCTTAGCTTCTAGCGCGGTCTAATGCGATACGAACGGCCTGGAAGGCCCGCCTTGGGCAATCCCAGCAGCCCCCGGTGCAGGCCCATCCACAGACGCCTCATTCCCAGGGAATGCGACCCCTTCCTCTGCCTCCGACAAGCACGAACAAGGTTCGCCCCATACCTCATGCGGAATTCCGTTATGGCCCGCTCGCCCCATCGCCATGGAGTAAAGTCGGTGGGCCCTTGGTCGTCTCCGGAATGAAACGATAATGGGGCCCCGCGCATCTCTTCTTTCCGTACACATGATGCGCGCTGCGCTGCCCGTCCTTGTTATCAAACAGATATCCGTACGTCAGCGCGTCATCCTCATCCTTATGGGCACATATACCATCAACGCAATTTGCCCACACATCGGCGAGTATGCATCTGCACCGTCACATCGATCCCACCCTCGATTCCTCTGGCGTCCTCTGATACCTTCGGGCGCTCTCGGTGTCTCTGGGACTGCGCTCGTCGTCACGTCATGTCAGGAGAATTCAGGAAGCAGACAAATTGTATATGATCTATTTAATTTCAAACAGGGCACAGAAGAATGTATTGCGGAAATTCGGGTCGGTGGCTATCTTATGGTAGGTAGGGGTATGGGGTATTCGGGGCTTTAGATAGGTCTAGTAGGTTTACCACTGGATGTATTTTTGAACTAAATGGAACATCCGGCGATATCGAAATGGAGGGAGGGGGTGACAAATCAGAGGGGAGTTCGTGACGGTGGTCGTGAGTAACGAGAGCAAATTGCAAACTGATAACAAGCGGGCAACATACGAGAGACACGAGGACAAAACGGTGAGAACAGGGTGTGCATGTCTAGTCGTTACAAATGGACTGAGGGAGAGTGGGATGGGGGCGGATTGGCTACTTAATGCCGAGGTATTCAAAATAAAAAAACCAAGGTAAAAAGGGGAGGGAATGCTGAGAATATGTAAAAATAGATAAACGGTAAGGTTATCATGGACGCAGAATGGTCGTAACAGGCATCAGCTGTCCAGGGGGCGCGAGAATGTGATGGGGTGAACGATGGTCAAGTGAAATGGAGCACCAAGCCCGCTGCGTAGGCGAGAATGGGCGGCTGCCTGTGTTGAATTAACTGAAATAACTTCGTCAAACTTTTGTAAACGGAAAGGTCATAAGTTGTCGTGTGACAATGCGATGAAGTGAGATAAATCAAGAAATTGAATTGGAAGCAATGATGAAGAAAAAGAAGAAAAAAATGCAGAGGTTGTGTAATTGAATGTTCAAGTGATGAGGGACGGCGACGGACATTGGATGTAGTGGAATGCTGTGCGTGGACGTTGTGTGAATGGATGATGCTGATGAAATAACGTTGCAGTAGATGGGTTGCGTAGAACAGATGTGATGCATGAAGAAGTCGAGAAGCCAAACTAGAGGTCGCTTCCTCTGGTATTTTAGAAGGATGCTTAAGTTCTTCCCCTATTAAATAGCCTTCAATTGAGAAAGGCTGGCGAGGAGGAGAGAGGAGAGACGTTAAAGTCAGCGTAGTGACTTGTGTGTTCGTCTTGAAGGGAGAGGCAGTCCGCAAACGTATAAGAACGCATGAGAACTGGAGCACTATAACGGTGGGACCGCTGGGCGGCGGGTGGAAGGTGTGAACCTTCGAAGAGACCAAAGTCCATGTCCGACAGTGTGATGCGGGGAGCGTCAAGGGCATTCGACGTCGACGCAGGGCTCGACTCCAACGAAGAGGAAGACGACTCTGCCGTAAATTGCCGGCGTGTAGGTGTGTGTGGGGTAATTGAAAGTGCTGAGAACTCGTCGGTTGGTATATCCTAACGAGAGAAAAAAACTGTCAGCGCTCGCAAAAGGACAGGTGGAGCGATGATCACACACCTCTGGCGAGTTCATTGGAATGGATAAAACCCAAGGAATTTGAGTAGAATGGTGCTCAACACCTAGCTCAGTGCTGAGAGCGATTGTGCCTGCTCCGGCGATGTTGTCTTGGTCGTCGCGAGTAGAGTCCTCCGACTCCTGGTCAACGTTGGTGTCGCACTGGCCATCTGTAACTCTCCACCACTCAATGTCGGCAAGGACCCGCCTGCTGCTGGTCTCTGAGCCGGACGAACGTCTGTGTCCGTGACCGCGAGCTACCTGTGGACTCAAGTAGGAATACGGTGCAAGGCGAACTGAAGGAGACGAAGCGGTGCGACGAAGAGAAGGCATGACAAAAGGATGGTTTCAAGGTAGAAGAAGAGGTCGCCGCCTAACGCAGTGCCAAAGGAGTTGAGGGAAGGACACAAGGGACGAGAAAAGCCATTTTTCGTTTATATAATTTTGAGCGACGTGACAGTTCAAGCGCTTGTTATTTATTCAATCGTCATTCTTATCACCGATTATATCTTTACCTATAACTACTACATACTCATTACCTATACTTGAAATTGCTACTCTATGTCCCCCTCTCATCATTCTCTTTGCTTTTGAATCTCTATAATAATCAACTTAATTTCTGGTTGATTATCCTACCGATCGACAAATCCTCGGCAACGATTGCAGGGTCAGCCTCGCGGCGTCGCTCTCGGCCACAGAAGAAAAATCCACCACGTCGATGACAACCTTCATCTCTATCAAGCATCAAACCGATGCATAACGCTGGCGCAGCTCTCACGCGATCATCGCAAAATCTCCAATGTTACATTCAAGTTGAGCGTCTTGTACTTTGAGACTACACTTTTTGAGTTAGCACCCAGGGCAGATCAGCTGTCTTGGTCAAGTCGGTATCTCACAGGCATCCACAAGCACCTACAGGCTACAATCTGCGCTCCCTATTCCCCTGTTCCCCTGATGTTGGCGGAGCGTTATATACGAAGTATCTCTTGTTCCCTTCAATTTTCAAACACATCCAAGTGCACTTTCGTCTACTTCTCCATCATCTGATCCTTCACTACTAGCGTGCCGTATACTATCCGCAATGATCTCAATGAGGTTATCTGGCTCACTGGGTCCAATTGCGAGCCTTTCACGGGTCTAGCTATTGCGCAACAATCTCGCAGGGTCTGTTGCATTTCGAACTCATGCGCCTCATGGCGAATCTACGGATCAGAGGTACACCTACACACGGGTACGGCCGAGATACAAGAAGACCACTTTACTTGCACTTTACGTCTTACCCGTTCGAATTGGCGCTTCAAAAAGCGCGTTTTGACCATCATTTGCACCTTATCCGTTGTGGTACAACGTAAAACGCGTAAAGACGCGTCGAAGTAGGTGTATTCGACGCGTCCTTGTAACCGGCGTCACTAGAGGGCCGGTTGTCCCGATACACTTGTACCTGCCCACGCACGCCGCTCAGGCTGATCATCATCATCTACGATCTCTCCAAATTTCACCTCTTTCGTCATAATCGTTTCCACACTGGAGAAATCTACCGCTCGAAGGTCATGCAGGAACATGCAATGTGCCACGGCCATGAGTAGCATACAGTAGAACGTATCATGGTATGATGTAATTGGGCTCTTGCGTGGAAAGTTCTAGTCATTCAGAAGTTCATCTGGCGTGCATCGCGGTGCGTTTCAAGCTTCAAGCTTCACTATTGGTGTCCTAGCTATCATCATGGTCTTGAGTGGAAGAAGCTTCCCAAAGGCCAAGTGAATAAGAATATTAATGCAGCGCGTTGTGATCAATCACAATGATGCGGTGAACGAAGTTATCAGGAAGGTCATAAGATCGATGATAACTACGGACAAGAATTAGCATGTAATCACTATCAGGGTACTCTGAAGTTTGAAGTATGACAAGGAACTTGCTGACTATCCTAAATCCAGCGTAAAACATTCGGTTCCACACCCTGAGCGCTCTCAGGCTGACATTTGCCTTGTCCACGACAGCCAAAACTAAAACAAGCTTGTATTAAGAGGATCCTTGATTGAACCCGACCCAAACGCCCATCTTCACAGCAACCGCAATTTGCACCGCTGTCATCTTAAGAGACACCGCCGCACACATGCCCCCCGACCATCATTAACAGATGCGTCATGGAAGGGTCAACGATTTACGAAATCGGATTCTTCGCGTCCAGCTAAAGTGCGCTGATACGAGTTATTTAAAAATTGTAGTCAAGCCTTGTGAAAAAGACGCGCAGCAAAGTTGCAGCGAAGCCCTTGGAGGCACCCCTGATTCCTAGACCTTGCCTGGGCCAGGGCGGCAGTGGAGGCTCGGGTTCATCACAACGCAGCCGAAAAGTTTCACGCGATACCATTATCTTTGTGAGAATCCGGAAAAGAAAGGGGGGAGTGGGAGCTCAGTCAACGAGATCGGGACACCAGAAGAGGGATAAAATATTCACGCCGAGGCGCCAGTGGTAATGGTTAAGGTTCAGACCTACCGTCTCTACCTGAATCGTCCGCTGGACCGCCGCTGCTGAGCACTCCCCAGTGATACCGTCTGGAATATACCTCTATCTCTGTTTCGAACCTTATACAATCGCATGAGCCTTCGTTTAGTCGTTGTCGTGGTGCTTCCTGTCTTCGCCTTGGGCCTTTCCAACTCTCTCGAAGTCCGCGCTAGGCACTGCGTGCTCGAGATTCAGCGACAAGAATCGGCATGCCTCAATTAGCTCGAAGCATCCCCTGCGACCCGTCCATTAATGTTCGACTGTTCTGTGCGAAAAGTCGATAACATAAGTAAATCCATTCCGCAAGACAACGCGTTCCCCTCGAAGGTCGCCATGCATGACTCCCCGTTTATGAATGGGGCAAAGTCCTTGGTTGATGACTATCATGTAATTATTAAAGAGTGCGTCACGAGGAAGAAACAGCGCACCATTAATCTCTGAGATGTCTTTTATAGCGGGGCCCATGTGCTCTATGATCAATGCTTTGAGATGCTCAAAGCGAAAATTTTTATAGTCATCGTCCTTGCGGGCCCAACAGAGCTTGTGAATGTCAGTTTCTCGCTGCATTATGTCTCCCGATCTTCCAAGGCGCGACCTTGACAGCAAAATTTTTGTAGTCCGTGGTGCCGATGAATACTCGTCCTGCGGATGCATGTCCAAGACACTCAGAAAGTGATATATCAATTTCGCCGGATGGAACAAGCGAGTGAAGAAATTTTCGACATATTTCCCCATTGGAAGGTGGATCAGACTCGTGGTAAAGCAGAAAAGAGCGGGACTGAGCACCGCCAGCAGCAGGGGTATAGATTTTTCCTAAAAACGAAAATGAAATTAGTAGCCCCTGCTGGAACTCAGGCTTACATGTGAGATTGATGACAAACATGTCTTCCGGAAATCTTGAACAGCTGGTGTAGACAGCAGGAATGGCAAGAGGTTGGCGGGGATAACTGGGCAGGGCCGTCGGGTTTCCGAGAAGGCAAGTGGCATTAATAGCCTTGCAAATATTAGTGCAATCGATGATATCCGAAGAAGCCAGACCAAACCGAGCGTGTCCGCGTTACAGAACAAGGAAAAGAGCATGAGTGTGTGACCGCCAAAGAGAATAATTAGTTCAAGGTATAAGATTTCTCCCACTGACCACAGAGACACCCATCTAGAAGCAATAATGTTTTGGTTACGATTTCACAGTGAGGGAGTTGGGATGACTTTTATGTTAATATCGTGCATCCTCCTCGTCAAAGAGGTCTCTGCTGTCCTCGACGTGTTGGGCTAGTGCGAGAATATACGGGGAAACCGCGTCAAAAACTGACCAACCCCAGCTTCATAGTCAAGACGGGGTTAAGTGCCTAAGTAGGAGATATCAAAGCCTCCCGAGTTTTGCTGTGCAAGGCCCAACCTGTCTCTTGTGTGGCAGGTAGAGCGTTGTTTTGATCGACGTCTCTCTAACCGCATATCAAGTGAGCAGAAAAATCAAAAGATCCCATAACTAAACTATGACTTTTTCGCCGCTCAGGTAGCCTGAAGAAACATTGACTGGCAAGCATTCGATCCAAGTTGGAGGGAACTACTTGGAAGCATGTTGCGGCCCGGCGCTGTCGTTAAATATGTCCGAAGCCTTTCTATCACTAAGTGTGCAGGGGTTGGATCAAAGCATCCAGTCCGAAGGGGCAGTATGCCATCGTGTAAATGGAGCGCACGAGCGGCCTCAGTCCATGTGAAATTGAGATTTGAGGAATAATTTCCTGCAGAGTACTCGTTACACGCAAGACACGGATGTTGTTCAGATCAGCCAGGTAGTCCGAGCATCAATGAGCCGATATACCGAATGCAAGACCAGTTGGGAAGAAAGTAGCGCCCAGGTGTATGTATTGACTCTGAAGTTGAAAGGAACTCATTGACAACAACAACAAATATAAAAGTTAACTTGTAAAGAACGATACTTGAACGATACGATGATTCAAAGCTTCCAGCTCTTCAAGATGCAACGTCAAGCACCCTACAGTGAACACAGTTGGTGTTGAGCAACATCTTATAAATCTTATCTTATCGGAACTGGTGACTTGGGATATATTCGGGTTGACGCTGAACCGCCCCTGCTTATCTTTCTACTCATACCCCAGGAGAATACCCCGGAATGTCAGGGAGCATAATCATATTCTATGGAGCGGTCATCAACCCAACCAGTCTGACGGCGTACAGCGCCTTCCCTCGATCTCTTCTCGCTGTTGGACCTACTGGAAATATCGAGTGGATCATCGCAGAGGTCCTGCCACACCAACTACAAGATGAGTTGGTGCAGCGTGGATGCTTGAGCGAACATCTTGTCGAGCTGAAGGATGGCGAGTTCCTCATCCCAGGATTCATTGATACCCACACGGTTCTTCCTCATATTCAAGTCCTATATTTGATGGTTGTTCAACATTTCTTATCATTGTAGCATGCACCTCAAGTTCCGAATATGGGAACGTAAGTCTCCTTCGTGACCTTTCCGCATGGGGCCTATGGGATTGACGTTTCTGTCGACAGCGGCCAACAATATGAACTTTTAGACTGGTTGGAAAAAGTTACATTTCCTACGGAAGCCAAATTCTCCGATCTTGAATTCGCACAGCGGACATATCAGAAGGTGGTCAGGCAGTTTATCGACGCGGGGGTATGTCAGTTTTCTCCATAGGCTCATCCCTTCTTACATTTCTGATCTGATAGACAACGACCTGTTGTTATTACGGCACATTGCATCTTGAGGCGACCAAGGTTTTGGCAGATATTGTGCACAGTTATGGTCAACGAGCATTCGTCGGCGTAAGTCGTTCACGACCTCCCTTTGCGTCAATTTTTGACTATCCACAGAAATGCAACATGAATCGCGAGTCCCCGCATTACTATGTCGAACCGTCCACCTCATCATCATTGGCCGACACCCGTGCGCTCATCACGCATGTACGATCTCTACCTTCGGGACCAAGTCCGCAAGCAGCATCTAATGAACCTCTCGTCCAACCTATTCTTACTCCGCGCTTCGCCATTTCTTGTACCTCAGACCTCCTCGCATCCCTTGGAGAAATCGCTTCCTCAGATCCAACGTTGCGCATCCAAACGCACATCTCTGAGAATCCACAAGAGGTCAAGTACACAAAGCACCTCTTCCCAGATGCAAACAGCTACACCGACGTATATGACAAGCACGGTCTGCTCAACAAACACACGATCTTGGCCCATGCTGTCCACCTTGAGGCCGATGAAGTCGAATTAATCAGAAAGCGAGGAGCAGGGATTAGCCATTGCCCGACAAGCAACTTTAATTTGCGAAGCGGTGTTGCTCCAGTGGGTGTGTTCTTAGACAAAGGCATCAAGGTAGCTTTTTCTCAACTGACAGAAAAGCTATCTTAACATTTTGGCTCAGGTCGGATTGGGAACAGATGTGTCAGGCGGCTTTTCACACTCGATACTCACGGCGATACAGCACGCTAGCATGGCTTCCAAAGTCCTATCCTTCCACCTACCGTCTCCCACCGTGGTCCCATCATTGCCAGCCTCATTCGCAAACCGGCACCTTCCAATTCCCACCCTCTTTTACCTTGCCACGATGGGGGGAGCTTCGGTCTGCGGGCTCGATGCTCATATCGGATCATTTGCACCGGGAAAGGCATTTGATGCACTTCTTGTCACAGTGAAGAATGGGACTGGAGCTACATCTGTGCACCTGGACGAGGAACATAAAGAAAAAAAGTTGGATGAGTGGCTCGAACGGTTCTTGTTCTGCGGCGATGACCGGAACATCGAGAGAGTGTACGTTCAGGGAAGATTGGTTGGTGGATGTACATTCACCCCTGCCAAACCTCTGAATCCAGCGAACTAGTTGTTTTTCAAACATCTGCTATGTCCCTTGTAATATGTAGATAATAATTTGAGGTCCAAGTTCAAGAGTCCAATATCGACGCGACGCGACATAATGTCGTCATGTGATGTCGGCGAGTTTTTTTTTACCTTGATGATGTAACTTACCAGTGCACCAAGCTTCTGCAGAATGCAGGGCCCTCTTTCTCCATGGGCCGTAGCTTTGGTTGCCGATCCTTATTCACCAGAAATTGTTACATCGCGTTTAAAGGATTTCCTTGATGGAAAAGAGGTAGGCGGTGTACCTGGAATATCCAGAGGCGAAAGTCGAAGTAAGGCACTCTACAACTGTTGGAATATCGGGAAGCTGTGCGAGCATGCGCAATGCGCCCGATCTTCGGATTCAAGGTACTGTACCATTTCGATCAATTCAGCAGTAACGCGTAACGGCCCCTCCCAGATCGCCGAAATGTAACGGGTGTAACGGTCATTTTGGCCAAGTGCCAAATTCATTAAAAAATTGTAAAAAGGGCTTTAAAAATCGCAAAAAATCGTAAATTTTTTCTCCTGGTATTTAACTATTGTTTAGCACTCTTTGAGTTAAAACACTAAAATGTTGATATGTAGGCCCACTCAGGCTTGCGAAATGGGTAAGTTACATAGCTACCTGCCGAAAAAAAACCTATGTAACGGACATTTACATGTGCCGAATCCAAAATTTCGGCAGGCATGTAACGCGTAACATGGCCTGCCGAATTGATCGAAATGGTACTATCACTGACCAGGAGTTTGAAACAATTTGACCTTTGGCTAAATTCTACCACAACCGCTACACTCTGGGCCTTCAAATCTTGTCCAGTTGTGTATAGGTATCTCATGAGTATGAACATATTTTTTATTTTTTTATTGTACAGATGTGGAAGCTGACGGAGGCTTACCGGTTGTCAAAGTCGATTGTTTCAGGAGATTGAAATGGACGTCACGTCAAAGTCACATCAACAATAGCGTGGATCAAGGGCGGATCAAGGGTGAATGCTGCAGCCCAAAATCACGTTTGTCACGCTGAGCGGACAAAAAATCAAAATTCGTTGAACTGTAAGCGAAGTTCTTCATATTTCTGCTCGATTTTTCGTATTTGAAGTCGCCTCATTTACTAGTACATGCCTGTAAGTTTGTAGAAAGCCTAATGCAAAGGATCGGACTAGATCTTA